>JANAVB010032618.1:16277808-16345308 GCA_029216955.1 Iris pallida | reverse complement strand
TAATAAATAAATATTTTAAAAATTTCGGGAAGGGGAGCTACACAGTACCAATGGTGGGAATGTGCCACCACCTCCTCCATCGTTCCCTCAGCAGTTTCCACCTCAGTCCAGACCGCAGATGCCTTCGCCTCCGACTAATGAGAACCCAACTACCCAGTTTATGTATGCCATAATGCAGGCTCAGTGACAGCAGACTGAGCTATTAAGACATAGTATGATGGCCTCACTACCTAGACCTCCACCTCTGGCCACGGTACCAGCACCCCAACCCTATGAGGGCTCCATTAAGAACTTTATCGAGATGAAGCCCAAGACTTTCAAGGGCACCGAGGGACCCTTAGACGTTTATGCATGGCATATCAGCACGGAGAAGCTACTGAAGGTATCACAGTTGCCTGTGAACTTATGGATGACAGTAGTGGACTTACTCTTGGAGGACAATGCCCACCATTGGTGGAAGGCAGAATTGAGATGCATGGGTACTAAATAAATATGAAAAGAGTTCTATGATCTATTTAACGAAAGGTTATTTCATGTCCATGTTCGAGATGTCCTTTACGACCAGTTCCACCATCTGGAGCAAGAGAACATGTCAGTAGACGAGTACGATGCAGAATTCAACCGCTTGAGAAGATTTGGTGTGGCATAGATTCTGACGGAACGAAAAAGAGCAAAGAGATTCCACCAAGGGCTAATATTAGAGCTCAAGACATATACTACCACACAGCCCAAAGTCTTTCATGCAGCTGTCTTAGAAGATGCCGAAGTCAGAAGCTCCTTCGCAAGGAGTTGCAGCAGACACACAGACTCCCCACTCCAGCAGCTGCACCAGTCAAAGTGACTTAGGACAGACATATCAGAAGACCCATGGCACATCCACAACAGAAAGACATGCCCTACCAAAAGCTCACCTGCAACTACTGCGGTATAACCCACATTTTCCAAATTTTTTATTTTTTTTACTTAAAGTTATTTTAGATATTTTGTGCTAGAAAATATATCATGCTTTGAATTTTCGTAAGTACTTATAAATGAGAAATAGATTTTGCCAAATATATTTTCAAATTAGTTTCGAAAATGTTATTAGAAAATCATAAGTAATTTGGAATAGTAGAAAAGATTACCAAAAAGCATATTAAATTAAATTTTAGAATTTATGGAATAGTGTTTGAATTATATTGATAAAATTAATTATTAATTAAAATTATACTTGTTATTAAATATTATATTTAGATTTATTAATTTAGTTTTAAATATTTATTTGATTTTGTAATTATGAAATATATTTTACAAATTATTTGATAATATTAAGTATTATTTTAAATTCCTATTGTGGTCATTTTTTGATTTGATTAATCTATTATTGATTTAAATTTATGGGAGATTTAATTTTGGATTGTCAATCCTTATCAATTTAGGAAATCCTCCACCCTATTTAAGGGAAGCCTTTCCTTTGCTTTTCCCCACAAATTCCTAACCACCATGTAGCCCTAGCTATGCATCGAACTGTGCACTATGTCCATGTCCCTGTTTTTCCTTTCCATTTTTTTTATTATTACAATTATATTTTTTCCTTCGTGTCTGACACATTGACGACTTTCATGTGTGACACAGGACACAATCAATCCGACACATCCCTAAACCAAACCCTAACCCTATGCAACGACTATCTATTTCGCCAAGCTCAAGCTCAAACTTTACTTGATTCTATCATTCGACGATCCAGGTGGGTTAACATCTATCACACCTTAGGATCAAGGCACCGCTTCCAACATACATTCGAGCCACCGACAATATTTCCAAATTTTCATATTAGAAACCAAACTGTAATAGCCACATATGATTCCCATCCGACGAATCGAAGTCAACATTCAATTTTCTAAGCCACCATATTCCTTACCCACAATATGATCACTATCCGGCCAGTCTGAGTCATTACCCAACTGAGCAATTTCTATCCAAACCACAAGTTAGAATTTTCAACAATCTCTCTACCCAACATGACATCACCGACAAGGGACATTCGGATCGCCTAGAAACAAGGCATGACTCCCAGTTAAGTCTCGGCACTACCTAAATGCTCACAGATAGTCTCATTGCTATCCTAGGGAAAGGGTCAACATACATCTCATTCTGAAGTGGTAGAGGCAATATACCACTCAGAAATGATGCCATCCCCAAACAATACCAACTCAAATCTATTCTGGACATTCATGATCTATAATGATCACAACACTTAGCCAACTTTCTTAAGGTCTCAAAAGCACTAGCCATCACCCATGAGTTATCTCATCCGTTCTGTTGAACTCATCCATCAAATGTTTTATTCCTAATTCTTTTCCAACATCACATGCAATTCTCAACTTGTTACAGCATACATAGCCACTTTTCTTTATTCCCACATTCCAAACAACATTCACAATATAGCATACTATGGCATCGAGTCATTGTTGGGTTATTTATGTCCAAACCAACAACAATCATTCATTCAGGGGCATCACAATCTATATAGACTTATTGTATGGAACATCCAGTGAGCAGCCAAGAGGGTCAACGAACTTTCAGACACAAACAACATAGGATGATTACAGAACAACAATAGCATAATCGCGGAAGCAATCTTTGATTTAATCGCGAAAGCAACATTGAGTGATCGCGGAAGAAAGTTTGGTTAATCGTCGATGCAACTTTGATTTGAAACAAATCAAAGAAGAGACCAATGACGTAAATCTGTGTTCTGATACCAATTTGTCATGCCCCAATTTGTAGTGTCATTTATTCACATATTTATCTCTTGGAATCGATCGTCCTCGCTTGGGCGTGATGCCGTACAAGTCTGGTATTGCACTTGTACAAGGCAAAGATGGTACATAATTGATTATCTTCAAATAGGAACACATCGCAGCGGCAGAAGCAGACAAATTAAATTTATGAGGACATTGTTTCTTATCAAATGGGAATACATCATTTGATTTGTAACAGCAGAAATGAGAATATAACTTGTAGTCACAGAGAGGTATATAAAAGTATTCTTTTTATTGATCATTGAAGAAGAGTACAAGACTCGTATTGAAATACAATTCTTACAACACTTCTCACTTTACATTTATAGCCAACTGAACAAATGCTATAAGATTACATTTGATACATTGGATACAATTCGATATACCAACTTGGCTTACAAATCACTGGTATAATTGATTACAATATTCCATATATTATGCCCTTTATAAACAGAAGATATCATCTTGTACAAGGAGAGCTTCTGCATGTCCAATAAATCTTCGATGTCACGGGACCAATCAAGCCAATCTTCGTGTACAGAACTTCCCAAGCACGAACACCTGCCCACAAACGTGGGTCAGTACATCTTCTATGTACTGGTGAGCAGAATCCAACCCACTCGCCTAAACCAACACTAATTGGTCAATTTTAGCAGATATTTATTTGCATGTTCTTTCTATTTGGGTCCTAGCATCAGTTTACAGTTCATGAACAGAAACATTGAAGAATGTAACTTGTTTATCTCATTTCTTATATAAAGGCATCAGTAAAGCATAGATGATGTTATCAAGTTCTAGTACTGTTTATATATGGGCATCTTTTTAAGCATCATTGAGTTAACATTAGCCAAACATGTTATAGGGATTCTTTTAGCAAGGCAACACTCCAGCATATTGTATTTAACATGTGGAGCATGTCATAGAGTTTTCATTTAAAGGCAACATCATAACATTGTCTTGTTTAGCATGTTAAGCAGACAAATCAACCAACATATATATTGCATATATCATATTTAAGTGATTTCTTACCGATATTCGACTCCTCGTACCTGTATAAGAATATAAGATAATATGATATACTTACTTTGTCAGCACAAAACATTCATTAGCACGCATCCTGACTACATGACCACTGGTGCTACGTACCATTTAAGGACTTTGCCATATAGGACTTCATAAGGTATGGGATGTGCCCTTCACCAGGTTGCAAGCCCGAATGAAGGTCCCAATACCGCGTGCCACCAAAGCTCGCCGATGAATTTTCTAACAGAACCCGACCCCCTCCTGTGAATAGAGGAAACTCGACGGAAGCTTTTTTCTTAAAATTTTGTTTTATCTTGATTTAAAACCCTTGTCTAGCCCGAATCATTAATGATTCCTCCAAATCCATAATAATCATGATTTAAATAGGATTTTAAATTCGAAGTTTATTTGAATTTTTCTTTTATATGTATGTATATATATATATATATATTTATATATATATATATATATATATATATATATATATATATATATATATAAGAAAAATTGAACTGTCGGTCCCTAAATCTGTGCTACCTCTCGAACCAACACCCTCAAACACCTGCGACTAACACCTAACCCGCCACGTACTCAGGCGATCGTCGAAACTCCACTGCACCGCCGAAAATTACCGCACTATGTGCAACAGGGAGTAGAAATCGCAGCAGTAGCACTCGAACAGGTACCCAAGTTCGTCATCTTTTTTCTCTCTGTATAGTCTATCGTTTCTCTGATCCGTAAATTTTTGCAAATAGCCTAGTTGACCCTCGACAACCCCCTCCAAATAAACTTTCTTTATTTGCTCTGTACCGCTCGTGAAAATTCCTTGAAATTCAGGAAAAACCACTGTCGTACGGACAAATTTTGGAACCCGAACACCCCATGTTTGACATCAATTTGCGACCAGAGTATTGCAAATATCAAATTTTAGTTTCAACAAAGTTTTATAAGACTTGAACAACTTCAATAAACTTTTTGTAGTTTTTAATTTTATCAACTGTGTATCAAGAAAACATATTTCTAAATTCAAGAAAAATAGTTCTTAAAACAATAAATTTTCGATAAATTTTACTAATACGGCGTCCGTCCCGAAAAATCAGACGACGTGGTTGCGACCCGAAAGCATCGAAAGATGCATATCGACTTCGCAGACGAGTGGGATTTGACATAACTAGATTTGGTTGCGTGTGTGCGACAAAATCGAGGCATATTGGTCGAGGTGCCCCTTATCGGTCCTTTTTCCAAACTAGCCTATAACTCTGTGCATGTTTGTCACATCAAGACGAAATTTGTGCAACTGGACTCATATCGTTTTTTTGGTCGTGTGGCAAGTTTGGTCCGATTCTGAAAAGGAACCGAAATGCTATTTTGGCGAGCCCACGACCCGATCTAATAGGCAAAATTGAGCACAGCTCACCGGAATCCAAATTTGGACATACGTTGAGTTTGTATCATTAAACCGGACTCGTAGACATATAATTTGATGACATTAGAGACCGTATGATTTGGCACACTTTTCGGTACAAAGCGGGTTCAACGACGGATACTCATTTAGCCTGAAATTATGATTTTGCCCCTGTGTCCAGAATTGGACTTATGGGTAGGCGATCATAGACATTTTTCTTATTCCAAAAAATATGGGTAATATCTGTTTCAACATCCGAGGATGTTTCTAGAAGTTCTACTTTCATTGCTTTACTGATCTGACGTTTTGAGTTATTGGATATTGTCACTGCACATCATCTCTAGGCAAGATACCTTGCCACTATTTACTGTTTATTTACTGTCATTTTGGTATGTTATTTTCTTTGTTGCCTATTTATTTTCTATTAAAAACTGCATCCATGTGTAACACCCCAGTCCCAAAATACTTAGGACTAAGTAGGTAGACATGCCAGCTGTATACATACGAAGTATGCTCCAATATATGGCATCCTTGTATGGGTACATAAGCTGTAAATGCAAAAAAACCAAGGCTAACTAATCTTATCCACAAAATAAAAGAATAAAACATATCATATAAGCAACTATAAAAAGTCTTTATACAATATGTTGGGCGGAGATAATTCTACTACCAACAAGTAAGGAAAGAAATACATGAAAAATAAAATAATTTGTCGAGAGTAGCAAGAAAAGATCCAAGACACGTCATCTTCGAAGGGAATGAGAAGATCACGACCTCGGCTAGAATATCTGCGGAAGACAAGAACACACACCTGGAGAGATAACCAGGTCCTCAAAGCGACGTAACAAGATATAGAAAAACATGCTACAATGACTGAAATATAATATACAACTGGGCTTCTTAACCATTCTATATCAAATCATGCACTTTGAAGACAACGTTCCACATAGGGGCTTTCCGAAACTAGAGGCACGGCGCGTTAGCGTTTCACTCGAGACACTAGTGGCATCTAGAGAAAAGTAAAAAAGTGCACGGCACACTAGCTCTCGGATAAGTCACTAACGACAACTAGAGGAAAGTAAATACACAGCCCATTAGCACTCGACTGAGTCACTAAGGGCATCTAGAGGAAAGTAAACGAGTAAAATCCCCTACGCCTAATAGATGTCTTCGCCCACCCCACGCACTACACATGTTG
Organism: Iris pallida; assembly: GCA_029216955.1. Classification (NCBI taxonomy): domain Eukaryota; kingdom Viridiplantae; phylum Streptophyta; class Magnoliopsida; order Asparagales; family Iridaceae; genus Iris; species Iris pallida. The sequence continues at coordinate 16,338,899 of JANAVB010032618.1, read as the reverse complement.
TATCCACATCACGATATTCCTAATAACTGCTAAGTCTTCTAGACGTCCATAACTATTAGCAGTTATTATCTATCGTACGGCATGTGCGTACCGATGGCCAGTCGATACGTACGTTCGAGATCTATATGAGACTCGTGACTCATGATACACAAGTGTCAGGGCCAATGAAGCATAGGGATGCTTCATACACATGAGGTCGTCTCTTAAGTACTCTAAGTCGTTATGCATGAAATAAAAAAAAGAAACGGAAAGAACGACTAATATAGTCGCTTGCACCCAAGTGTGACTTAGACGTGCAGTTTAAACAAATGAATAGAAAATAAATAAGTAAACATACTGAAATAAATATGCATAATCAGAAATCATAGCAAGGTATACTTGCCTGTGGTGCCATGAGGGCAATCCAACAATCACAAGCGTCAGCACAAAAACTCACAAACTACAGACAGTTCCGGAGGCTGAAATAAACATCAAAAATGATCTTGGTGTAAAAAATATATCTAGAAAATGCTTGTTCGAAAGTCCAATTCCAGAACAGGGGCAAAATCATAATTTTGGGTCAAAACGATGTCCGCCGTCGGACCCGTTTTGTACCGAAATGCGTTCCAGAATCTACGGTCTCTAAAATTGTCAAACTACATGTCTAAGGATCCGATTTTCTGAGATGAACTCAACGGTATGTCCAATTTTTTATTTCGATGAGCCGTGCACAAAATTGCCAATTGAATCGGATCGTGGGGCCCGTAAAACGGCGATCCGGTCAACGGTCTCAGAATCGGACCAAACTTGGCTCACAGGACCAAAAAAAATATTTTGAGTCCAATGACGCAAGTTTCGTCACGATTTGACGAGTGTGCATAAGGTAATTGAGAAATTTCGAAAAAGGCCAATACGGTGTTCTTCGATGGATACGGGTCAAATTCGTTGCGCACACACGACCAATTTGAATTCTGTCAAAGCCCACACATCCACAAAGTCGATACGCACCTTTCGGTACCTTCGGTTTGTGACGGGGTCATCCAGTTTGTCGGGACAGACCTCCTATCGGAGGTTTTTAAGTTTTAAAAACTGATTTTTCTATGATATTTAAACTGATTTATCATGAAATATTTTAGACAATAATTAAAACTAATTGATGGTTTATAAACTTGTATATATTGACTATACATCAAAAAAAGAAAATTCAAATTTGGTAAAGTAGGTTGGAAGAAAACAACCTTCCAATTCGGGTTCCCACTGTTTTTTTTCTTGTGCTCTGTTTTTGGCACAAAGTCAAATTTTCAAGATTTTTAAGATCAAATTTTTTCACAGAATTAATCGGTACCAACAAATCTAATTGATGGCATTTATGGGTGTATAGGTTGTGGTTCTAACGAATCAAATAGATCGAGAATCGATTGAGAGAAGGGCGAGAAAAATACCTACAAAGTCGGGCTTTTAGGTTAGAGTAACTGCTGCAACTGCAGCCGTCTATCCCGCACGCGCGGCTAGGTTGGCCGTCGGTCGGCGGCCGTGCGACAGTTGCAGGTGGCTTAGCGAGGGCGCCCGAGGTTGGGGTTCACCTGGATCGGCCGTGCGAAGTTCACGAGAGGGTTTCGATGGGTTTTAGAAGAAAAATCCAAGATTTGTTCGATATTTATGTATCGGCTTAAATCTCGATTTCTCTTAGGATTTGAATCTGATTAAACTGGAATTTTGATTTGATTTAGATTTGAATTCGTGGAGAATCCTATCGGGATTGCACAAAAAACAAATTAAAAACCTTTCGTGAAAAATTAAGGGTGTTCTGGATTTAGATTCATAAGACTTTGAGCCTCTGTTAGGAAGCTCGGGTTCGGCTCTGATGCTTGGGAAGGAAAGGGAACAGTGTTCCCCTTTGGTTTTTTTTTTCTTTCTAATGAATATATATATATATATATATATATATATATATATATATATATATATATATATATAAGTAAATTTGAAAATCTCAATCCTTACCAAAATATTATAAAAATATTTTAAAATAAAATATAAAATTACTACACTTTATTATATATAAAATATTTTCCTTTATAAAAATACCTATATATATAAATTATTTCTAAGGAATTTATAAATAACCTAAAATAATGATATTATTAATAACAACATCAACCACTACTAATAATATTAATATTAATAATAATAGTAATAATAATAATAACAATAATAATAATAATAATAATAATAATAATAATAATAATAATAATAATAATAATAATAATAATAATAATAACCAAATAATAGGGTATTATACTAATAACTTGGTGAGTAAGATACTACTACTATTACTATTAAACATATAAATATCAAATTCTTTCCCAAATAATTAAATAAAAAATGTAAATTATAACCATAACACGATTTAGTAATTTAAAAACAACTAAAAATCAAAATTAATCAATTTGGAGAAAAGTATAGCTAATAACCTAGTCATGGCACACGACCACACTAGCTGTGCCATGCTTTCAAGTCAACCTACACAACAAAACTTAACCATGTCTAAGACTATATTCATAAAGAAATTATAAAATTTAAAATATAAAAATTATGGCTATTTTATTTAAACAAAAATATATATATATAATTCATAAAATTAGGGGTTTTACATCCTACCCAACTTACAAAAATTTTGTCCTCGAAATTAGAAATAACGCACGATATATGGAAATGAAATACAAGACAGAAGAAAGAATCCATCACGAAGATCGTGCCAAGATTTTCGTGCAAATGAGAGAAACGGTTGTGTATGTCGTCGTCATGCTTCCATGTTTCGACAGGCACTATAATGACATACGAACCGAGGGAGTAAAACAATTTATGGTACTTACAAGGGTAACTATAGCGGTTTCTAACTATATAGGATATAATTAAATAATCATCTATTACTTAGTCATTTTGTCTCTATGTCTATCTAGTAAAAATTATAAGTCATGCTATACCCATGGACATGAATCCTAAGGAGAAGGTAGTCGCCTAGGTTGGGGTACGATCAAGGAAATGATTCTAATTATTCTCAAGTTTCCCATGATTAGAAAGTCATGATAAGAGATCTAGGGTCGAGGAAAGAAAGAGTAAATCAAGACGAGATTGTAGTCATATGGCTTGGCCAATGGCTAGCTACACTTGTATATACAACTATTATGGCCATAGGTGGTATGATAACCTAAGTGGGATACTCTATGCCTATCTATCCGCAAGCACGAACGTTCGTTTTAAAATAGATGAAGATGAAAAATAATAAGGGGTTCAAGGGAGATGCGAATGAACACAAATACAGATTCAAAGACGATTGAATAGTGCAAAGGGAGTTGTCAAGGCAGCCGTGGATGAGATCCTAAAGGGTAAGTATATTGGTTAACTATATCTCATTCCACGTAGAAATGCCATATGAAGAGCGAACCAAGTGCACTATGGTTAATCAAACCATAATACGTCGGTTCTGATTAGACAATGTATTAGTGAGCTTCCACATTAAAACATATGTCATGGACAAGTTCGACAAAAAGAGTAAGCTTGCAAAAATATGATGTAATAGTAGCATTGGTCAAGATAGTACAATATAATTACATGAGATACGTACGTCCATGATCTATATGAGACTCGTGACTCGTGATACACAAGTGTCAAGACCAATGAAGCATAGGGATGCTTCATACACATGAGGTCGACTTAACTCTAAGTCGTTATGTATGAAATAAAGAAAAGAAACGAAAAGAACGACTAATATAGTCACTTGCACCCAAGTGTGACTTAGACACGCAGTTTAAACAAATGAATAGAAAATAAATAAGTAAACATACTGAAATAAATATGCATAATCAAAAATCATAGCAAGGTATACTTGGCTGCGGTGCGAGGAGGGCAATCCAACAGTCACAAGCGTCAGCACAAAAACTCACAAACTACAAACAGCTCCGGATGCTGAAATAAACATAAAAACATTCCCGATGTAAAAGATATATCTAGGAAATGCCTTTCCGAAAGTCCAATTTCAGAATAGGGGCAAAATCGTAATTTTGGGTCAAAACGATGTCCGCCGTTGGACCCGCTTTGTACCGAAATGTATGCCAGAACCTAGGATCTTTAAAGTCGTCAAACTACATGTCTACAGATCTGATTTTCAGAGACGAACTCAATGGTATGTCCATTTTTGAATTTCGATGAGCCGTGTACAAAATCGTCTATTGAATCGGATTATGGGCCCGCAAAACGGCGATCCGGTCAACGGTCTCAGAATCGAACCAAACTTGACTTACAGGACCAGAAAAATATTTTGAGTCCAGTGGCGCAAGTTTCGTCACGATTTGACGGATGTGCACAAGGTAATTAAGAAATTTTGAAAAAGGTCGATACGGCATTCTTCGACGGATACGGATCAAATTCGTCGCGCACACGAGACCAATTTGAATTCCTTCAAAGCCCACACGTCCATAAAGTCGATACGCACCTTTCGATACCTTCGGTTTGTGACGGGGTCGTCTAGTTGTAAGGACGGACCTCGTATCGGAGATTTTTTAAGTTTTAAAAACTGATTTTTCTATGATATTTAAACTGATTTATCATGAAATATTTTAGACAATAATTAAAACTAATTGATGGTTTATAAACTCGTATATATTGAATATACATTAGTAAAAGAAAAATCGAATTTGGCAAAGTAGGTTGGAAGAAAACAACCTTCCAATTCGGGTTCCTGCTGATTTTTTTTCTTATGCTCAGTTTTTGGCACAAAGTCAAATTTTCAAGATTTTTAAGATCGAATTTTTTACAGAATTAATCGGTACCAACAAATCTAATTGATGGCGTTTATAGAAGTATAGGTTGTGGTTCTAACAAATTAAATAGTTCAAGAATCAATTGAGAGAAGGGCGAGAAAAATACCTACGAAGTTGGGCTTTTAGGTTAGAGTAATTGTTGCAACTGCAGCCATCTATCCCGCACGCGCGGCTGGGATGGCCGTCGTCCGGCGGCCGTGCGACAGTTGCAGGTGGCTTAGCGGGGGCGCCCGAGGCTGGGGTTCACCTGGATCGGCCGTGCGAAGTTCACGAGAGGGTTTCGATGGGTTTTAGAAGAAAAATCCAAGATTTGTTCGATATTTTTGTATCAGCTTAAATCTCGATTTCTCTTAGGATTTGAATCTGATTAAACTGGGATTTTGATTTGATTTAGATTTGAATTCGTGGAGAATCCTATCGGGATTGCACAAAAAATTGAAAATATTTCGTGAAAAATTTAGGGTGTTCTGGATTTGGATTCATGAGACTTTGAGCCTCTGTTAGGAACCTCGGGTTCGGCTCTGATGCTTGGGAAGGAAAGGGAATAGTGTTCCCCTAATTTGGTTTTTTTTTTCTTTCTAATGAATATATATATATATATATATATATATATATATATAAGTAAATTTGAAAATCTCAATCCATACCAAAATATATATATATATATATATATATATATATATATATATATATATATATATATATATATATATATATATATATATATAAGTAAATTTGAAAATCTCAATCCATACCAAAATATTGTAAAAATATTTTAAAATAAAATATAAAATTCCTACACTCTATTATATATAAAATATTTTCCTTTATAAACATACCTATATATATAAATTATTTCTAAGGAATTTATAAATAACTTAAAATAATGTATTATTAATAATAACATCAACCACTATTAATAATATTAATATTAATAATAATAGTAATAATAATAATAATAATAATAATAATAACCAAATAATAGGGTATTATACATAATAACTTGGTGAATAAGATACTACTACTATTACTATTAAAAATATAAATATCAAATTCTTTCCCAAATAATTAAATAAAAAATGTAAATTATAACCATAACACGATTTAGTAATTTAAAAACAACTAAAAATCAAAATTAATCAATTTGAAGAAAAGTATAGCTAATAACCTAGTCATGGAACACGACCGTACTAGTTGTGCCATGCTTTCATGTCAACCTACATAACAAAACTTAACCATGACTAAGACTATATTCATAAAGAAAATATAAATTTTAAAATATAAAAATTATGGCTATTTTATTTAAGCAAAAATATATTAAAAAATTCATAAAAATTAGGGATTTTATATCATGTCATACTTGGGTACGAGCGACTAAGTTAGTCATTTACATTGCTTCTACTTATCTTATGCATGATGACTTAGTTCTAGAGGACTACTCCATTATTGTGAGATTTTGATGTACATCCTGTGACCTTAGCACTTAAGTTCCACGAGTTGTCACATGTAGCACACGGACTCGCGTAGTCGGCTGGCCACCAATACATATGGAACATGCGACGGATAGGATATAACTGCTATAAAAATTGCATAATTAGTAGATTTGGCAGTTATTAGAGGTTTATATGTGTCGTGGAGATGACACATATAGGCATGGGGTGGGGAGGACAGTTCCTTAACGTATGGGCTAAATATGTGCTCCGATATCATCTGAAATGTTGTCGTAACGAAAACTTAGGCCAACCCACCTAAATAACCAACTCTCGTCTAACAGACATAAAGCACAGATAAAGATAAGTATATGGGGGTAACTACGTCACCTGAACAAATCTCAATCTCTATAACTCAGATGAAACTACATGATTGACAAAAATAATGTTGAACCCTTTGCCCTAATAGGTTTAATCCCTCACCACACTCAAGAAGAAAAGAAAGAGATTACAATTAAAATTGCTCACCAACCTGTAGCAATCTCCCTAACTGATGTTGACGACTAATCGATTAGATCTCTTCTTTCTTCTGTCTTATATGGCGAAGTCCTAAGAGCAAAGTACGGACTTTCTCTTAGATCACCTATGGACGAGCACCCCAAATCTCAATGTGCTCTGCTTTGTGCCTCCACCCTCACCCCATATATATAGGATAAGAAAAATCCTATTTTAGGTCATAAAAGGATTTTTTTTTTTTTAATACGAAGCCCTCAAATAATGATCCTATTACACCTAAAATAGCCCATCAATATTCTATTTTAGATTATAATAGGATCTCGTAAATAGGGAACCCCCAAATAAGAATCATATTACATCTAAAATAGCCCAACACCAATTATGGACATCAAAATCAAATTAAATTAAATATTTAATTACATTTGGACTCCATAAATATGATATTACCAAATTTTGACTAGCCTCCAACATTTCCAGCTGAGGCATTCATCTTACACTTTTCTAAGTTTGCGTTGTCCAACACACTAAACTATCAAAGTTTGCCACTGATCTTTCGAACTCAAATCATCAAGGGATATTCAAAGTCACATTACCATAAACAGGGTCGGCCCTAAGCTTATAGGGCCTTAAGGCGAACTTTTAAAATGGGGCCTGCATACATAATGTAAAAAATATTAAAAACTAAACTAAAAGTAAATTAAAAAAAAATATTACCATCAAGAATTATAAGGACCTATACTACGCAAGTCTAACATAATAACCACTACACCATAATTATTTTATGTTAAGGGAGGCCAATGGTACATATTAGTTCTAATTTTGTGTATGTGGCCCTAAGCGGTCGCCCTTGCTGTTCTGTGCCAGGATTTGCCCTGACCATATAACTCCCAACTAAATCTCAGCACTACCCTATTCATCACAGATAGATTTATCACTATCATTATAAAAAGGATCAAGGCACATATCTCTACTAAGAGGGTATATGCATATACCACTCAGGAACTAAGCCATCCATGGCACCATACTATCATGTCTCTGGTGGTATAGCCGACCACAAACACAAAATTAATTATCTCAAGTCTGAAACATAACCAAACCAAAACACATGGGTCAAAACAAAAATTTTGTGGATCTAAATCATTGAAGTTATACAAAATCTTTTCTGACATACAATGTTATTATTCACACCACTTGGAATACATCTATCGGCCTTTTCTTGAATCTCGCAAACATAGCATCATTCACAGATTACCTAGTTATACAATTACATCGAAACATTGTTGGTATTTCTCGATATCATTACTATTCAATAAATTATACCCATGGCATCATAACATATTTAGACTTATTGTATGGAGCATCCAGTGAAGTATTAAGAAGGGTCAAAGGAATTTTAATTGGAGAAGGGACTTAGGAACGAATTGAATCGAATGAGGGTTAAAGGACGTAAAATCGTGCTCCGTTACAATTCTGTCATGCCTTATTTTGTAAAATCAAAAAATTACAACTGGACTTAATGTCGTACAAGTCTAAATTACACTTGTATAAGGCAAAATGAACAAAATTAACGATATTTCTCAAAATAACAAATTGTAGCAGGATTTAAGAAGATAAAATGAAGTCACAACTGAATACATAAAAAAGAATCTCTTTTATTGATATTTACAGCAAAATACAAATGCTCTTAATAACCAACTAAAAAATTGCTAAACTTAGCTTACATAGAACTTGCCGACTTGGCTTACAACTCACGAGTACAAAAGATTTACAAAGTTTTATACGTTATGTCCTTTATAACAAAAGAAAACATCTGAAGATCTTTTGCACGCCTAATAAGATCTTCGATGCCTCCGAATTTTCAAGCTACTCTTTGCACCTGTGGAGGCCCATAAAAACGTGGGTCAGTACATTATCATGTACTGGTGAGCAGTGCTAACCCAACTCAACAAAAAATATATAGTAATCATGTGATAGAGCATTATTAATAGCGATCTTGCTGTTTTTTGCCTTAGAGTCAATTAACAATTCATATATGATAGGAACATAAAAGAAAATATATATAATTTTTACCATTCGGTGATGCTTACCTACTATCATTTGTCCTTTCCTATAAAAGAGTAATAACTTACACTGCCTACATAATACATCATTAGCTATGTACAATGTCTATATGAAGGATACTGGCCACGAGTCGTATCAACTATTGTTGGTGTTTTGATGTCCCTTATAATGCAGGTAGCTAGAATCACTGAAGGTCTTAAAATCCCGATGATAGTATATCAGCACCATCTGTGTTCCTTTGTAACGCCCCAGTCCCAAATATGTAGGACTAGGGGAATGTATACATGCCAGCTACGTATCGAGTGGTCTCCAGTCCAGCTCAAATACATATAAGCTATCTTGATGTTCTGATTCTATCTATCAATCAACTATAAATATAACTATCTCAATCCATAGGATAAGTAACATAAAGAATGAACAGTATATGTCATGGCCTGCAGCCCAATAACATATATGTTCGATTAGACCCGAAGAACGATATGGGTCTACAAAATAAGACTAAATAGCATAATAGAAATAATTAATGAATGTATAAGCAAGATAAAAATACCTGAGCCAGATACAACAATACATCCATAATTAGCGGACTATCTCTGCTTGACCAACTATCTGGAGAGATCACCAGGTCCTTAGGGAACATAACAAGGTACAAAAAAATATGCTAAGTAATAGTAAAAAGAATATCTATGTAATGAAGGATAACTACCATAACCATCTAGGTGCAAAATACAGTTGAGGACGATCCTAATACCTGGCCCAATCGTACTGGCAATCACCCATGGCGCCGAGTTGTGATACCGATGGACAAACTAGTAAACAAAGCCATAGCTCTGCTACAGAGACAGTGACCACGAGTAAAATAACCAAGTCCCAAATATGGAAGCATGACCACGAGGCTAGATGACCGAATATTTTGGTAGAGTCCTCCCCTCCCCATGCTCTAAAACTATCCAGTCAAGTCACGTATGAATCATGTACCAGTAGCAAGTCACATGAGCTAGTACTACATACTACCACAAAGCCCCTAGCTACGAATATCTCATGTCAGGCTCCGTAACATATCATCATCATCCATCGTGTTCGTGTCATGTGGTCCATCGTGTCAATGAACACGAATATGATATATCATAATGCCTAAGGTTGATATCCGATGTCAATATACTAACATCGACACCCAAATCAATTCGGACGCTACGTATCAACTAACCCTACGTCCTCAATGGTCACGAACGAGAAAAATAAATATGCAACAATAAAAAAAAGAATAAAGGTACTGAAACATTGGCAAGGTACACTTGTCTGCAACTTCCAACTGTGAGTACGACGGTCTGGCTCGAAGGTCCTCGCTACCTCCGTAGCGTATGCCTATAATAAATATTCTACTATTAATAATACACTAATAACTTACTATACATGGAGTAACCATATATTGACCTTAATAATATATTTATACCAAAACTAGCCATATTGACTACTCCACTTAATATTATATATATATATATATATATATATATATATATATATATATATATATATATATATATATATATATATATATATAGTATTAATATATATATATATATATATATATATATATATATATATATATATATATATATATATATATATTAATACTATATATATATATATATATATATATATATATATATATATATATATATATATATATATATATATATATCACTTTTAATTCTGGAAAATATATTTATAAATATTCTATAATAATAATTAGTATATTTTATTTATAGAAAAATATGTACACAAGTCTTATATTGATTCTACATCAATATCATAGACTTATTCCATGGTTTGGCTCCCGAAAAGATAATCTTAAAATATTATTTCTGAAAATATAATATTAATTATGTGACAATAGGTTTTTCTTATCAAAACATGCACAACAATTAGTTTGGTAATGGTATACGAAGTTTCAAATCAATTGGACACGTAGAACTCATAGATTTTGGTGTTTCGATATTACGATGAAATGTCCATATTTTTAGTAAATAGAAAATAAATCAAAAATAGTGCAAAAGTATATGTGTTGGAAAGCTTAGGAAGTCTAGATTCTTACCAAAATATAGGAAGGGTCTAAGTGGCACATAAGTGGCCGAAAACTTACACACAACAGAACTGGTCTATTTGGATACTTTTTCGTAGAACGGACGTCCCGAACAAACCGTTTGGAACTGTGTGGGTGGCCAATTGGACATAAAATAGACACAAATTTTTCCATTAGTTTAGATTTCATGAGAAGGTGAGGTCAAAAAGTACATGAACCCAATTTACAAAATAGCATACCTGTTGTGACGAATTCAGACTTGGTTTCGAAACTTCAGGCAACTTCTAAAATCTGCAACTTCTCATAAAGTTGTTGTGGCTCTTCGAAGGCTTGCTATGTTTGTAAAGGTTCGTATTAGCTTTGAAACAAATATTCGTGGAGCGTACGGGAGGTCGGGAAGGGGTCGAGACAATCAGTACGCCACAAGGTGCTGTCAGCGGTCGTGGCTGGAAGGGAATTTCAGGATTAAACTTTTTTTGGGGGGGAGGCGGCAACCGGAATATTAGGTTAAAATATAAAGTTTAAGGATTATATATGTTAGGGTTTGTCCAAGGAAGATTTTAGAAAAGTTTGGTGAGATTTGGTTGCACCATTTGAAAGATATGCATATTTGAATCAATAGATAATTAATGGGTTTCCCAATTTAGAAAGTCAATGGTTGGTTGTGTGAAATCTATTATGGCTGTACAAAACCTCTAAAAATTAATGTAAATTCATCATAGTTGGTTATGGTAACCTATTATAGGCTCAACCAAGGCTAATTGAACTAGTTCCAGGCTTATAGGATTTATGGAATTGAAATCGACTCTGAAAAGCTATTTAATGGGTCTTGTGTGCCATTTGAAAATAAATAGCACATGGAAACTCAATTGAGTGGAACGCCATTGGCATGTGTGTAGTAGGCTCAAAGTAGGTCATAATTATATATCGGGTCGAATGGTTTGGATCGATTTGGACCTCAAAACTGAAATTGGAAAATACATCTAATTTACGGTAAGGGATAAATTGACCATTTTGACCCCAAAATTGTGCAAGAAATATGTAGCACAAGGGAATAGTTTGAGTGGTACATGGTATATCAAAATGAAGGTAAATTCATTTAGAATATGAATATGGAACTTGTTTTGAGAAATTGATAATTGTTGTGTTTAAAAAATCAAAGTTACGGTAAAGTACCTATATAGTCAATATTGATTGTAAAATATAGTTTAATATTAAAATAACCATATTAAATAAATAAAAATAACTAGAAATAATATCAAAAATTAGGAGGCTTAAAACCTACCCACCTTAGAAAAATTCGTACTCAAAATTAAAATAACACTATAATGCAGAAAATCCATAACATAAAAGATAAGCTAAAATCTTACCGGAATCCACAAACAGTTGTTTTGTACCTTGACTCTTGTTTATAAAAGGATATTACACGACATAATGGATAATGTGATATGGTAGATATGAATCAAGTTCAAGATCTTTCTTCGATTTTGAATAGATGAAAGACGATTGTGTATATATAGCTTTCATAGCCATAGGTGGTATGGCAAGCTAAGGGGGACATTTTGTGTCTATCTTCTCTCAAATACAAGCATTTGTTTTTTCAAAATAAGGGCGAAAAATAATAAAGAGTTCAAGGGAGAGGGGATCGAATATGAATATAAGGTTCCAATGGCGATTGAATATTTCAAAGGAAGTTGTTAAGACAGTTGAGATCCTAGAGAAATCAACATCTTAATCCACATAGGATAATCATATGAAGAGCGAACCAAGTGAACTAAGGTTGATCAGACCATAATACATCGATTCTAATTAGACAATATGTTAGTGGGCGTCCCTAATAAACATATGTCCTGAACAAGCTCGATAAAGAATAAGCTTGCAAAACTAGGCTATAATAGCAGCGTTAGTCAAGATAGTCAAAATATAAGTACGGGAGATTTATGATTGAAATAAAGCACAAGTAGTTCAAGTTCATCAAAATCTAGGACTTGTCCGGTGTTGGTGTCTCTATAGTTGTCCTACTAGTCTTTTTGTCTAAGACCTTGGTCGACCAATGGTTTAGGGACCTCTAACTCTATAGTCTAGGTAAACCTATTAGTGTCAGCCAATTACCTCGTTAATAGGTAATAAGGACAACAAGATGCTAGGTTGGGAGGCATTATCACGACCCGCACCCAGTGTAAGGATACAAGTACGTAACAACGCCCAGCCTACGCCGCAGAATCGACGGTAGAACGTTGTTCTAGGTCACTATCTAAAACAACTCACGCAAATATAGAATTTACTTGTCTTAAATCTCAACTCCGAACGGAGGACAAGTATAGAAATAATATAACTCAATCACAGTCTAAGCATGATGGGATAACACAGAATTCTATAACTAAAAAAACAAATAAAAACTACTAAATGATAATATCTCAAAACAACTTAAAATAAGTCAAGTCTCAAATTATTATAATTCAAGTTCTAAACATGAATTCTATAGCAAGTCTACTAGACTAGTCTCCCGATCACTCCTGAGAGTCAGGGCCAAAGGTAGCTAATCCCTCTCCAAATCCATAGCAAGTAGGGCATGTATCCTCAGGACTATCATCTGTAATATTTTCAACAGATCCAATCATGACAGGAACGAATACATCTCATCAAAAAAATCCAAGTAAATGATAAAGACTATAAAAAATTATATACAGTTATATTAATGAAGTATGGAAGTTTTAGACAGTTTAAGATGTAGAGCAACAGTTAAAAATAAGGAAAGTAAATGCTGTGAAACAGAAGATCATGTCAATGAAGACTGTAAATAAAATCTAGCTGAACTAGAATAATGTGATATGAGTTCAGGTGGTACACTGTAGGTCAAGTGTGATTCCAATCAATGATTCAAGTATGGAGATACTTTAATGGTTCTTATGATGATTCTAGTAAAGATTCTTGTGGTGATTCTAGTAAAGATTATTGACAATAGTCACATTGTGTTTTAAAATACTGAGATCGACATCTAAACGGGTAGGGGTAATCCGGCACATCACACGCTGGCCAAGTGTGGGATGGATATCGTTATTGTATAATTCACAGGGAGGTAGTTCGAGTATTTGGAAATGTTTACATGTCTACTCAAGTATTTCTTCGCCCAACTAATATGAGTGAATCCATAACACGACACGTAACTCGAGAATAAATCTAGCCAGAACATGAAGGTGCTTGTAGGTGATTCTTGTAGTTCTTCTTGTAATAGAGGCTAGACAAGTAAGATGTGTGTGTCGTATACATGAATTCCAGAGAATCAAATAGAATTGACTAGCACTACAACAAAAAAGTGTTTTAACGACACTCGAAAAGTGCCATTAATGACTTTCTACAACACTTTTTTAGTGCTGTCTAGAGGGGGTGTCATAGAAAGCTTTTGACTTTCAACGACACTCGATAAGTGTCATGTAATAACATTATAACAACATTTTCTTAATGTCATGTAATGCTTATTCCACGACACTTTACTGTTGTCATGTTAACGTGCTTCAATGTCAGTTCATAAGTGTTGTCAAAATTATGACACTTTGTAAATGTCATCTAAAAATATTCTATAATATTTAATAAATGTCATGGATACTTTTCATGGCACTTTTTAAATACCTTCCGAGCATCATCCGTATATATTAAATCTATATTTATTTTATATATATATATATTTATATTTTTTTGTATATATATATATATACCAAAATATATATATATATATATATATATATATATATATATATATATATATATATATATATATATATATATATATATATATATATATATATATATATATATACCATCAACAAAAATAAAACTTTAATGTGCCAAAAGTGATATATTAAACAAGTTCCAACCCATACAAATATACAATGTCAATAAAAAGTTACAAGAATTTAGTATTTAACTTCTTTAAGAGTAACAAAGTCTACTACATAATATGCAAGTCCTAGTACTACTTCTTAGCGTCCACCTTTTTCGAGCATCAAACTCGAACCTTGTCCTTCCGTTATTATTTCAAATTTTGCGAAGTCTGGCTTCAGCTCTGCCATTACTTGACCTGCTTATCCCCACTCAGTGTCCTTCTGCAAGATGAAGATAAAAGTGTTAGAATTAAGATCATAAATCCTAACTTACAGACCCATTGTGAAGAACAGATGGCAACTCTAGAGGGGGGTGAATAGAGTTTATAGCGATAATAGCCAATTAAAAAATAAACTCTTTCATAAGCTAAAATTAATCAGAGTAAATGCGGAAATAAATAAGGAGCAAGAAAGCATACGCAAACACAGCCGATTTTAACCTGGTTTTCCTCGTGGAGGACTAGTCCAGGCCTGAGAACTCTAGCTCAGGATTAAATCCACTATTTGTGAAATAGTAGTTACATCCCGTGCCTTTTCTTCAGAAGAGCACGTCAACTTCTTACAAAGATCGCAGTGGCGATGCTTGGAATTTTCCAAGCGACTTCTTGAACTCTTGCACAAAACTCCTAACTGAAAAATGCTGAGCACTTGAGGCTTAGGGAGCTTGTGGCTAGTAGATGAAGAAGGGTATGGCTTGTATTGAGCTTTAGAGAGAAGAGAAGAGAAGATTGGATGAATGAAAATGAGAGAATTCATGGCCTATTTATAGGATACCAGTAGGCAGAATTCGGCCAGAATTATGGTCGGAATTTTCAAATATTTGGCCATTGGACAACTTGCAACCAGCCAACCCTAAAAATTAGGGTGCTAATTTTTAGGGGACAGAGTTCGGCCCGAACTCTGTGTGGAGGCAGAGTTCGGCCCGAACTCTGTCTCCAGAGCACAGAATAGGTTTTTGGTCCAATGGGCTTATGTGGAGCTTTTGGATTTTGGGTAGGTTATAGGTTAAGTCTCAAGAGCTCAGCACAACTCAGCTTACATAAGTCTAGACTCAATAAATTTATAAAGTACAGACTCAAAAATGACTTGTAATGCAAAACTGGGTTGTCGTATGACTTGAACTGGATGAAGTCTTCATGTGTCGTATTGAATTATCACAAGTATTATTTAGTCAATTCTATCAATATTTGGTTGACTGTGACTTTGTGTCAACAATCTCCCCCATATTGATAATTGACAAAATAATAATTGTATATTCAATATTCATACTTGGACACATTTAAGGACAAAAAGTATAGCTCCCCCATAATCAGTACCGAGCTTAAAATATAGCTCCCCCGTAATCATTGCTTTGAATCCTGTTGGCCTGATAAGAACATTCTCCCAAAAGCACAGATACAAAGACAAAAATAATATAGAATATACAAATATCTCCCCCTTTTGGCATTTAGCAATTTACGATAAACAATTAATAACTGGCAAACACACCAAAAGATAAGAGAAGTAACTGCATATAAACTGATATAACGACTAAATATCTCAAGAGTCACAACTCATAATAAGTCTAATACAATCAAAAGTACATAAAAGTAACTAAAATCCAAAGTGCAGAAAGAAACATAAGCTATGATCCTCAGTAGCAGCAGCAAATAGCAGTCCATATCCATCATCGAGCTCGTGAAGGCCCAGCGTCGTCTGATGGATCAGTGAAGGAACGACGAGGGTCCACGAAGGCCGCATCCGGATCCAAGTAACGAATAACCCAAGGGTCATCGATACGATATCCCTCACGACCGGGGTCCCGCTCCATAGGGATAGGCATGGAAGGATGACGAGACATGGAGTACCGAATATCGTACAGCGAGTTGCTGATAGCACTCATCTGCAGGGTAGTACGGTAATCCAGCTGAGTCCAGCGATCATCCTCCAAGGTGAAACGATCGCGGAGCAAGGTCTGAAGAGACTCGAGAGTGGCAGGAGGAGGAGGAGGATCCTATCCCAAAGGAGGGGGCTGGCTCATCATCAGAATGCTCAAACACGACTGGTGAGCCAATGGCCGCCTTAAGCCTCCTTGCCTTAGAGAGGAAGGCAGGGGCAGGTAAGAATGGACACTCATCAAGGGGTACATGAAACGCACGAAAGATCATAGAAAGATATAATGCATAAACCAAGGATCTTGGTTTCTTCCTAGAATTAATCATCCAATCCATCATTGTACGTGGAAGATTGAATGGTACATGAAAGTGGAGGTGATATAAGGCCGAGATTTCAAAGTAGGTGACTTCATCGATGGAACCCACTTTGGGTAGAATGGTGTTAAAGATAATTCGATGAAGTTCATAGAAATAGGGATTGAGATATTTGGCCAAAAGCTTACGAGGACGTGTGTTCGGGGTACACAAGTCATCCTTGAAGCTTTCATATGAAGACCCATCGAGAAATTGAAATGATCGAGCTTCAATAAGCTTTTCCCATGAGTTTGGCTCTTGGAGTTCAAGGTATTCGGCCAAATCGAAATCGTCAAAAGAGATATCAATTCCTGCAACCCGTGAATAAATATGTGTATCATTATGGGTTAGGTTGCAGTAAAACATTTGAATAGCACTACGATAAATGACCGAATTTGTGGTGACAAGTTCATCAAGGCAAAGGTCATAAAAAAGTGCATCATATTGAGAGAAAATAGTAAAATTGATAGGGTATCCC
The DNA here is from genome assembly GCA_029216955.1 of Iris pallida. NCBI lineage: Eukaryota > Viridiplantae > Streptophyta > Magnoliopsida > Asparagales > Iridaceae > Iris > Iris pallida. Next base: position 16,321,420 of record JANAVB010032618.1, on the reverse strand, counting down.
GCAAACACCGAACGTGTCCGAAAATTACTAAACCAATCATTTGATGCGTCGAGTGATACAAATATTCGGTCGTCAAAAGTGTTTGGGTCATGTGGACGTGGAGGATTGAACAACGGATGGATAGGTGGTTGTTGTTCAACGGCCGGTGCAATGGGTGGTGCAACGGGCGGTTCAACGCGCGGAGGAGCATTCGACGAGGATGCTCCCTCGGTCCAAAGTCTCTTCCCATGATTGAACAAACGTGGAGCCATGACACAATAAAGATAATGAAAGAAATTGAGATATAGAAAAGTATTGAATTATACCTCAAAGTAGTGATGAACAATGAAAGAGAAATGAAAGAGAGGCCTTCTCCTTGAGTTTAGAGAAGAGATGAGCTCTAGAAGGAAGAAATTAGGGTTAGGGTTTTAAGAAAAAGAGTTTGGAAAAGTGAAAAGGTGGCAATGGAGGAGAAGAAGGAGAGGATCCCGAATATAGGTGAAGGGTTTCAATTGGTCGGAATCAATAATGGCCATTGGATCTATAATTTGATCAACGGCTGAGGCTGTTCCCGGTTCTGGAACAGCCAGGCCGAATTCGGCCCAAACTCTGGTAAGGGCAGAGTTCGGCCCGAATTCCGGATTCTGGTGACAGAACTGGAATCAGGCTAAAAATTGGTTAAGTGAAAAAGATCAAAATAAGAGTGAGTATAAATACAAGAACAGATCCAAGTGATAAACAAAGAATGACAGAGAGTGCGCTCGAAGCATAAAGTTTGGAAAATTTGCATTTTAGCATGTGAAAAAATAAAATTGAACCATGTAATAAATAAGGAATTAGGTCATAATTCAATATTTTGAAGCTGCCATGGGTTAGCTGTAGGGGCCGGATCCCAGCTAGCGGTAGTCCTGAGGACTAGTGCACCGTGTCGCTTAGGCTTTTATGCCTTGTTGTCAGAAGGACCCTTTCGGCTTGTACCCATAGCAATTTTATCATAAAAGAATCAAAACATACTCAATATTTACGCAGGTTTATTTTAATTAATAACAGCTTCATCCAAAATTCCAAGTTCACGACAAAGGAAATTGAAGCGCTCTTCGGATAATGGTTTTGTGAAGAAATCTGCTAGCTGATGATCAGTGTCAATAAATTCTAAGTTAATAGTTTCATTTTGCTGATGATCACACAAAAAGTGGTGACGTATTTCAATGTGCTTCGTGCGTGAGTGACAAATGGGGTTCTTAGTGAGATTTATAGCACTAGTGTTGTCACAAAAGATTGGAATGTGCATGAAAGATAAGTTGTAGTCTTCAAGGGTTTGCTTCATCCACAAAATTTGTGCATAACAACGCCCAGCTGTGATGTATTCAGCTTCTGTTGTGGATAGTGCGACAGAATTCTGCTTCTTGCTAAACCAAGAGACTAAAGCCTTTCATAATAAATGACACGTACCGCTCGTACTTTTACGGTCGACCTTGCATCCAGTGAAATCAGCATCAGAGTAACCAATGAGGTCAAATGATGTTGACTTGGGATACCATAGGCCCACTGTAACCGTACCCTTAAGGTATCGAAAGATACACTTAACAGCAGTCATGTGTGATTCCTTAGGATTTGCTTGATATCTAGCACACAGGCAAACGCTAAACATAATATCATGGCGACTAGCAGTAAGATAGAGTAGACTATCTATCATACCTCGATACTTACGTTGATCTACGGGTTTGCCGCTATCATCTGGTTCAAGTTTAGTTGAAGTAGCCATTGGAGTGCTGTTTGGTTTGACGTTGTCAAGGTCGAATTTCTTCAGCATATCCTTTGTATACTTCGACTGACAGATAAAAGTTCCATTTAACATTTGTTTGACTTGCAGTCCAAGAAAGTAGTTGAGCTCCCCCATCATGCTCATCTCAAACTCGGTCTGCATACACTTGGCAAAATCTTGACAGAGGGTTTCATCAGTAGAACCAAATATAATATCATCTACGTATATTTGTACTAAAATAGTGTCTTTGAAAGATTTTATGAAAAGTGTGGTGTCAATTTTCCCTTTTGAAAAACCTTTCTCAAGCAAGAAATTGCTTAGCCGTTCATACCAAGCTCTAAGGGTTTGTTTGAGGCCATACAGCGCTTTCTTTAGCTTGAACACATGGTCGAGAAATTTGTGATTTTCAAAACCAGGGGGTTGTTTTACATAAACTTCCTCCTTAATAAATCAATTCAAGAAAGCACTTTTAACATCCATTTGAAATAATTTGAAATTTTGAAAATTTACAAATGCACAAAGCATCCGAATGGATTCCAATCTAGCAACAGGAGCATACGTCTCATCGTAGTCGATATCTTTCTCTTGGTTGTATCCTTGGGCTACTAGACAAGCTTTGTTGCGTGTGACTGAACCATCTTCATTCACTTTGTTTCTAAAAACCCATTTAGTACCAATAATCGAGTGATTAGCCGGTCTAGGAACGAGTTCCCATACTTGGCTCCTCTCGAATTGGTTGAGTTCCTCTTGCATAGCAGAAATCCAAAATTCATCATTAAAAGCTTCTAAAATGTTTTTCGGCTCAATTTGTGAAATAAAGGCAGTGCTAGCAATAGAGTCTCTTAATGATGATCTAGTAGTTACTCCACGTGAAACCTCACCTATTACCAAATTTTCTGGATGTGACGGCTTGAAAGAGAATTTCTTTCGCAAGCCCTCCAGAGAATTGATTTCGGTTATGGTATTCATTGGAGTAGAAGTTGATGGCTCAACATCATCATCAAGAGTAGCTGCTGCACTGTTATCTTCATCAAAAGTCACATTTGTAGACTCTTTCACAATTAATGAGCATTTGTTAAATACTCTATATCCCTTGCTCTTGGCAGCATAGCCAAGGAAAATACCATCGTCAGCTTTGGCATCAAATTTGCCTAAGTTGTCTTTGGTGTTAAGGATAAAACATCTACAACCAAAAACTCTAAAATAAGAAACATTTGGGGTTCTCCCAAACCAAAGCCCATAGGGTGTTTTCTTCGTAATAGGACGAATAAGCACCCTATTTAAAATGTGGCATGCTGTACTGACAGCTTCAGCCCAAAAGTATTTCGGAAGTAAAAACTTGTTCAACATAACTCTAGCCATATCGCCAAGAGTCCTATTCTTCCGCTGCACAACACTATTTTGTTGAGGAGTTCTTGGACAAGAAAACTCATGATCAAAACCATTAGAATCACAAAACTTTTCAAAATCAAAATTTTCGAATTCGCCTCCATGATCACTTCGGATTCGAGTAATCATGTAGCCTTTTTCGTTTTGAACTTTTTTAACAAAAATCTTGAAAACCGAAATAGCATCACTTTTATTTGTAAAAAAGAAAACCCAAGTAAATCTAGAAAAGTCATCAACAATAACAAAGGCATAGAGTTTTCCACCAAGACTGGCTACTCTACTAGGCCCAAATAAATCCATATGGAGAAGTTGCAAGGGTCTAGTAGTACTTACAGAGTTAATGGAATGAAATGAGGACTTGGTTGCCTTATTCAATTCACATTCGGCACATACCGTGTCCTTTTTGAATGTGATATCGGGCAAGCCTCTAACTAGCTTCTTAGTCGATAGCCTGGATATAGTATCCATATTGGCATGACCAAGACGCTGGTGCCATAGTAATCTTTCATCCTTATGAGCATATAGGCATCTACCTGCATTATTAGTATCTCTAGACAAATAGAAAATATAAATATTATCCTCTCTTATCCCTTCAAAAGCGATGTCTCCTGTTGACCTATCATAAATAAAGCATTTATTTTGTCCAAAGTTAATGTCATATCCATGGTCAGCAAGATGACTAATGCTGAGCAGGTTATGCTTTAACTCGGTCACTAGGCAGACATCCTTTATTACGGGAGAGGGAGGATGACCAATAATACCATTACCTATAATATAACCTTTTAGGTTGTTGCCGAAGGATACATATCCTTCTCTCTTCATCGATAGTGATGCGAAAAGATTTGCGTCTCCCGTCATATGCCGCGAGCATCCACTATCGAGAATCCACTTACTCTTAGTTGAGGAGGGAAGGTCCACCTACATCAAGAGTAGATGTGACCTTTGGTACCCAAGTTCTTGAGGGTCCTGAAAAGTTAGTTTTCGAAAACTATGCATATATCTTTCTATCTACTAATCTTCTAATTCTACATTGTGGTGAAATGTGTCCATGTAAACCACAATAAGTACATGTAGCATTCCTATTTATATTAGGAGCATGCTGATGATGTCTATAAGTAGAGTGATGAGGAGTAGTATGATAATATGTAGAGTTAGCATGGTGATGATGACTATATATAGAGTGATGTGGAGTGGCATGGTGATATTGTCTATATGGAATAGCATGGTGATGATGTCTATATGTAGAGTGATGGTGATTGTGTTTTTGTGCAACATAGTGATGATTGTATCTATGTGTAACATGATAATTTTGTAACATATGAGAGTTATTTCTACGTGCATGTGGTTTGTGTGCTTTGTGAAAGTGTGTGTATATGTATGCATGATTCCGTACTGTAGGTGGATGATGTGGGTGACTAGTATGAGTAGTGTCATGCATTGTGTATGTCTCATGTGATTGGGTTTGCGGTTGAGCAACCTGTTTTCCCAATTTAGTCTCTAATTTCTTAGAGACAGCCTGCAGTTCAGTAATCTTAGCATTCAAACCATATATCTTAGTAATAAAAATCTTGTGTCTACTCTTTTCTTCTGCAAGCTCCGCGTTGAGTGCTGTAATTTCTTGTGTTTGTTGTTCAATGCGTGCTTCGGTATCATGTAAGCTTATTTTAAGCTTAGATACCTCATTTGTGACATCCGTGGGTGAAGTGTCTCTAACGTTATCAAGCAGTAAAGAAATTCTTTGAATTTTGACTTCATGACTTTTGATCTTTTCCTTGGCATGTTTATATTTACTAATGACCTTTATATGATCATCAAGTAAATCGGTAAAAGCATCGCCAAGTTCATCAAAAGTGAAGTCATCAAGAGTTTCGTTTGATACCTTGTCGGACGTTGCCATTAGGCACACATTTGTCGTATCTTGAGGAGAGTCCTTTTCTTCCTCGAAGTCACTAGCTTGGCTTTCATGCCAAATGCTTGTGTTGGCATATTTCTTTGAGGAAGTCTTCTTGTATGGTTTCTCATAACGATTGCTCTTCTTTAAGTATGGACAGTCTTTTCGGACATGTCCCGTCTTCTTGCAACCGTAGTAGGTTGGCTCTTCTTTGTCGTCTTCTTGTGGTTCCTTCTTTCTTCGGTTGAAGCGAAGGAATTTCTTGAAGTTGCGGACAAGGAGAGCTTGATCATCACCTTTCGAGTTGTCGTCATCCGTCTCTTCGAAGTCAGTCCTTCGTCGGTGAGCTTTTAGGGCGATCTCCTTAGCCTTAGGAGTAGGCTCTTCGAAGTCCTTGAGGTCAAGCTCATTAGTCATCAGCTTTCCCATCAAGGTCTCCATGGACATGGTTGTGAGATCATTTCCTTCTATGATGGCTGTCACCTTAGGGTTCCAAATCTTTGGTAGCCCCCTAAGTAGCTTGCGAATCTTCTCGTGATTTGAATATTGTTTGCCGAGCGAGGATAGAGAATTTATGATATCGAGGAATCTTGTGAACATTTGCGTGATCGTCTCATTTGGCTTCATCTTGAAAGCCTCATATTCTTGAGTGAGACGGCTATCTTCGATTTCTTGACTTGGGTGGTTCCCTCATGCGTCACTTCTAGAAGTCTCCATACTTCGTGAGAGGTGGTGCATGTTGAGACCCTGTTGAACTCATTCCTGTCTATAGCACAGAATAAAGCATTAATAGCTCTCGCATCTAGACTTGCCTATTTTTTCTTCTCGTCAGAATATTTGTCATGTGATTTCTCGACGAGATCACCATTGACAACTATCCTGGCGGGCTTTTTGTAACCATCGGTGACGATAGTCCACAGGTCAAAGTCTAGCGACTTGAGATAAAAGCTCATTCTTGTTTTCCAATATGTGTAGTTAGCTCCATCAAATAGGGGAGGCCTATGAGTGGACTGCCCTTCTCCGTGATTAGAAATCAAGGATTGTGTGGTTGCCATGGATCAGCTCTAGGATGTTAGTCCTTGTTGAGAGAACAGAGCTCTGATACCAATTGAAGAACAGATGGCAACTCTAGAGGGGGGTGAATAGAGTTTATAGCGATAATAGCCAATTAAAAAATAAACTCTTTCACAAGCTAAAATTAATCAGAGTAAATGCGGAAATAAATAAGGAGCAAGAAAGCATACGCAAACACAGCCGATTTTAACCTGATTTCCCTCGTGGAGGACTAGTCCAGGCCTGAGAACTCTAGCTCAGGATTAAATCCACTATTTGTGAAATAGTAGTTACACCATGTGCCTTTTCTTCAGAAGAGCACGTCAACTTCTTACAAAGATCGCAGTGGCGATGCTTGGAATTTTTCAAGCGACTTCTTGAACTCTTGCACAAAACTCCTAACTGAAAAATGCTGAGCACTTGAGGCTTAGGAAGCTTGTGGCTAGTAGATGAAGAAGGGTATGGCTTGTATTGAGCTTTAGAGAGAAGAGAAGAGAAGATTGGATGAACGAAAATGAGAGAATTCATGGCCTATTTACAGAATACCAGTAGGCAGAATTCGGCCAGAATTCTGGTAGAAATTTTCAAATATTTGGCCGTTGGACAACTTGCAACCAGCCAACCCTAAAAATTAGGGTGCTAATTTTTAGGGGACAGAGTTCGGCCCGAACTCTGTGTGGAGGCAGAGTTTGGCCCGAACTCTGTCTCCAGAGCACAGAATAGGTTTTTGGTCCAATGGGCTTATGTGGAGCTTTTGGATTTTTGGTAGGTTATAGGTTAAGTCTCAAGAGCTCAAAACAACTCAGCTTACGTAAGTCTAGACTCAATAAATTTATAAAGTACAGACTCAAAAATGACTTGTAATGCAAAACTGGGCTGTCGTCTGACTTGAGCTGGATGAAGTCTTCATGTGTCGTATTGAATTAGCACAAGTATTATTTAGTCAATTCTATCAATATTTGGTTGACTGTGACTTTTTGTCAACACATTGTTGATAAGCGTAAACTTTGGAGATATGTCCACTTGGAAACTTTTCCAGCAAAGCTGGGCCACAAATTTGAATCTTACAAAGTTACGGAAATGAGAAGTCTCATTCAAAATTATCTTTGCATAACTCAGAGGTTGATCTAACCAAAAAACAAAAAACTGCACTTTCCTAACACCCACAATATATTGTACTGAATGAATCATAAGATCAAAAATTACTTTAAAAAAGATTAAAAGTCGCATCATATCTGAGACTAGGAAATGGCTTCACAATTACTAACTAATAATTATATCATATTAAAACATTACTAAGAAAATTTATTCACAATTTGCAAGGATAAAAAAGCATATATTCTTCAGAAGGTAAACAGATTAATACAACATGACTGTAGAAGCATGAAAACTTTTCAGCAAACATAGCTCCATGCGCCCACTAAATAAAGCTTCATGCACCCAGTCCAAGTATAACTCCATGTGCCCAAGACGAGCTCCCCCGAGAGGAGGGCGCATAGCCTGAGACATGGCTATGCGCCCAAGCCTGACTCAGTCAAAGCCATGATCAAAACGTGCACCGAACCGCATGGCCACGTCAGTCCCCACGAGCAGTCATGTACCAAAGCATGCGGCCACGTCAACACCATGACCAACCCACGATCTCGCAGCCTGTATGCGCCTACACCCTATGCGCCCAAAGCAGGACTATGTGCCCACATAGAAACCAGCGTGTCTCTTTATGTGGGCGTATAACATTATTCCAGCCCAAGAATGACTATAAAAGGGGGGCTTCTTCCCTCTTCAATGGACAGAACGAAGAGCATTTTCAAGAGCCAAATTGCTGCACTTCTTGCCAGTGAGCCGAGAGTTAGCAATTTTCTTAGGTTTTCTTCCATTTTTGTAATCGGAGTGTCAACAGAGTAAAGGAGCAACTGCCGCTCGATCTCTATCGTCCTACTCCCCAGAATTCTTCTTTTTGTACTCGGGGATCATCAGCCCAGGATCTCTCAGGCATACTCGATTTGTGGGGTCTTGTGCCAATAAAAAGAAAAGACAGCATTTTCTTCTTCTTTTTTGTGTGTGTCCACAAAAATGGCGACACTGCTGGGGACTACATTTTTCTCTGACGAAAAGGTGGTGACGCAATCCGATACCGAAAAAGTGGGGAGTACTCAAAAGATGCTGATCGTAAAATTCGATCAGCAGGCGTTCGAAGAGATGCTCTCGAGGAACGGCTCTATTCCCTCAAAATCAGCAAAGCCAAACAACTCTCGCAAGACTTTGCTTCCGAAGGCTCGCTGCGCATATCCTACTAGTGTCATAGCGGATATGCAGCTGGAGGACTCTGTCACCTGGGTACAGGACTCTGCTACAGAAGTATCCCAAATGGAGAAGGCTCACACCATTCCTGGCTCTACTAGCCCAGTGACTTCTTCCCTCCACAACCAACAACAGAGCGTTCAACACTCGAGACTTGGCAGAGGAAAACACTACGATGCCAAGGATCGGGGTGTGCGGCACTCTAGCCGAACCCGACGAGGCTCACAAATGAAGGAGGCCAAACTGGGAGAAATCAGCACTGCTCCACCAGGCATGCGCCCAAGGCCATGCGCCCAAGGAAGTGTTTGGGCGTATATCCCCAACCAGAATACTTATGTCTTCAACAGACTGGGCATTCAGAGTCATGCGCCCAAGGCTATGCGCCCAGGCTCTCTGGATCCATACTATGCGCCCACATCAAGAGGGCTCAGGCATGCTGTCCAGAAGCATGCGCCCAAAGCCAGTCTCCAAGGCCTATGCGCCCACAACAAAAAGATAGGTCCCAACGCGTATAGCACGGGACTGTCTTCAAGGACATCACAGAACCTAGGTGTGGGGGTTTTCCCTGCACATGAACTAAGTCTGGATGTGCCTACTCTCCTTACGAACCCGTATACAAAGCTCGACGATGCATGCAACATGGGTTGTAAGACAAAACTCCCTTCCGCTGACTTGTGCGACATGATAAATCATAAGCATAAAGCGAGGGAGAACATAATAATTCATAGTGCACTTCCGTGCGCTAATATTGTTATCAACTGTTGTTGCTCCAAAGTGACAAGAGTGCCTCAGAGGAAGTCTGTGTTTCGACGGCTGCACTTCTCTGACGACGAGAAGCCACTATGTGTTTCATCCAACATGGCTTCATGGGGCCTCCCTTACGGACGCCCCAATCAAAGACGGTGAACCACCAACCCAACCTTCTCTCTCACTTCCACGAGAAGGAGAAGACGAAGTCTACCAACAGGCGGCCAACGGGCTGTCACATCTGAAGGAGTCTATATGGGCACTCGATCAAAGGCAAGATTTTGTGTGGACGACGAAGATTCCCAAGCCGGGGGTAGCAATTCCTCAGAATCTGAAGCAGATGACCCCCATATTGGAGGTAGCCTTCCATAGGACGATGATCCCTCTGAATCCGATGGCGACTACCTACCTCCTCTACCCGAAGATGAAGGACTTATCCACTCAGAGACAGACAGTATCAGCACCAGTTGCAATGCTTCCTCTTTTCATCCTCGTATGCTATCTACATACATGACAGACGAAGAAAGACCTGAAGAAGCCAGTGATCAGACTAACAAACAGCTAGAGGGCCTTGAAACAGCCTTCGCCAAGATCACTGATATGCTTACCAGCATCATGGTAGTTCAAGCTGCTGGGACTGTTCCTCCACCTCCATAGAATGTCTCGGTCCACGCTAGTCCAGCTCACAGCAACAACCCTCCTTCACTACAAAAGGAGTATCATTCTATTGCACCTCCTCCAAATCTTGCGAATGCTGGGGGTGGTCCTTCACCAACAACACCTAACAACTGCTCAGCAGCTGTTTCCTAACACCTGCTCAATCAACAGGATGCAATTGATTCCCTGGTTGCTCGCCTCGACACCATATCACACAAAGACGAGCTGCAGAAGATGGGGATATCTCAACCATATCCCCCTGAGTGGGAGAACGCTCCTTGCCCTCCTAACTACAAGCCGCTGACGCTGAACTCATTCGACGGTTTGACTTCTCCTCGTCAGCACTTGACGTACTTCAATAAGAAAACTCTGCACTTGCCTCGAGATGATCCATTCCTGTCGAAACTGTTTATTAGCACCTTACAGGGGGTAGCCTTCGAATGGTTCTGCAGTTTGCCTGACGGGTGTATCAATTCATTTAAAGACTTGGAGAGGTTGTTCCTCAACAGGTTTTACGAGAGTGGCATACATGTTAGTATGTCCACTCTCATCGAGACCAAGCAAAGGAAGACTGAATCTGTCATTGCCTTCATCGAATGCTTCAGACGACTAGCACTGAAGATGCCCTTCGGCATACCAGACTCAGAACTTATGGATACTTGTCGACATAACTTCCTTCCTACAGTGAAGTTTTGTCTAGGTATACATAAGTATGATATATGGTCCGCTTTCATTGGGACCGCTGATGCTGCTGAAAATGACATTCCTAACTTGGAACTACTGGGGCTGAAGACACCCAAGTCTGAAGACAAAGGCAAGCATCCTCAGACTATCCCTGTTCATGGGGGTAAAGGGAAAGAAGTCCTGAAAGTCGACACATCCAAAGGAGCTTCCAATTCTCAAGGTGCCTCCGACAAGCCTAAAGAGACCTTCTCCTTCGATGAAGACGATGTCATCACCATCTTCCATACATTGACAAAGGGCAATAAGCTGACATTGCCCCACCACGGCATCCTACAGAAGCAAGCCAACTCAATGATCCCAAGTACTGTCTTTACCATCAGTACGTGCATCACTCCACCAAGGACTGCATCATCCTGAAGTAGAAGATACAACAGCTTATCGACAGCCAAGTGATCAACCTCGAAGCTAAAGAGAAGGTCGCATCTGCTAACATGATCTCTCTTCAGTTTGGCGACTTTTCTCCAACAGAAGTCCCAGACGACGTGGTCCCGATCCCCAAGGCAATGATGGAAGTCGTCAACCTACCACCAGCTCGCAACTCAACCTTGGTCCCACTCATAACTGGACGTGGTGAGATCATGTGGGTCCATCCGGACCTTGTCCAAGAAGTGACGCAGTGAGTAACACCTCCCAAAGCAAGAAGGGACAAGAAATTCAAGCCTTGTCACATGGTATCCTCGCCCATCTACGAGGTTCTATCTGGCGAGACACGATCGGGGAAGACTTATCTTCGAACGTACGATCCCGCACAAGAAGAAGCACCACCTTCTCAAGCTCCTACTCCCCTACAAGCTCAGAAGCCGGCCCGTCCAAGCCTCAAACCACATCCAAGCAGCAGGAGACACGGTTTGACAAGTCTCTAAAGGCGCCAGCTCCAGAAGGCATGGATCGACCCTACAACTTTGACATACTGGCTTAGCTAGCCAATACACCAGCCAGGTTGTCTCTGTTCGATCTGTTGCGACTCTCCAAAAAAACGTAGAAGGCCTTAAGTGAGGCATTGCTATATGTCGACTCTTACCTTACTGAGGTCAAAGCTTCCGCTGAAGATCTTGTCTCCTGCCCCCACTGTCACAGTACTATAGAAGTGGTGCCTAACATCACCTTCTCACAGGAGGACATGCTACTCAAAATAATCGTCATGATAGACCCATGTACTATACAGGGTATATTGGGGCGATCAAGGTGGACCGCATGCACATCGATCCAGGATCCTCCCTCAGTATCATTTTTAGAAGCTTGCTTCAAATCCTGGAAATTCCTCTGCACAAGCTATCCGCAACCAACACAACTATCATGTCTTTCAATGCTGGTCGAAGCCATCCGCTGGACAAGATCCGTCTCAAATGCCAGATCGGTGATCTCCGAACGGAGGTCTCCTGCTATGTGATCGATGCCAATGTATCCTATAACGTCTTGCTGGGACATCCATGGATACATGAGAACATGATCGTCCTTTTCACACTTCACCAGTGCTTCAAGTACATCAATAGCGACGGTGTCGTAAAGACAGAGTTTACTGACGTCGATCCTTTCAAGGGCATCAAAGGTTACTATGGAGATTCGGTACTTTACCAATCTCAACCCCCCAAGGATGATGGCAATGAAGCTGACAATGAAGCTGAAGCACCTCCATCCCCTAACGATGGTCCCCTGATTGTCCGAGTCAAAGGACTTACTAATCTAAAAAGTACCCCGAAGCCTCTCACAATCTGGATGAAGAAGAAGAAACTCGACAAGGTCAAACCATTGACCATCACTCTCAGCAAAACACCCAGAAGGAACCTACTGATGCCCGTCCTTCCAATCCTGAAGAATTATCCTATGTGGTGAACTCGGCCAAGACTGTGGCTCCTCTTCCATATGATGACCCTCTCATTGAGTATATCAATACTCAGAATAATGTATCTTCAGCGGATGATGTTATCCCTGAAGAAGAACTTGCGTATTTCCTTAGTAAAAGTTTATCTTTGAATTACTCCGATGTCTATCAATCTATAAACCATTACGTAGATACGATATACGCCCTAGAGAACGGCATAGGACCACACCTCTGCATGCCGGTCACGACACCTCCCCTACGAGAAAAAGTTTACCCAGAAGATATCCACTACTTTATCATTCCAACAAGAAAGAAAGATGAAGAGCTAATCATCTTCGGTCGCATAATTGGCGAGAGAAAGTTCGTTCCAGACTCTACTCCTTCCAAGTACAACACAGAACCTGACTATGACTCTAGAAAAATACAACTTTTTCGGTATAGTTGGCAGGCCAAGAATATCATCCAGAATATGGGATATGACATCAAAAGCAACGAAGGGCTAAATTACGGCCGAGGATGACGGTTGCCAATTCGACACTTTGCTCCTCCCGGTAAACCCGAGAACTACTACCAACGAAGCGATGTTGGTTTGGGCTATGTCTCTCCTCCAACAACTCCCGAAAGATCAGATGATGAAGCAGATCGTTGTTCTCATTCTTTTGATTCCTCCCTCTGGGACTCAGACTCCAGCATCGACGATATGTTCAAAGCAACTCTGTCCGTCAACATGGTTTCCGCCAACCAAATTACAGACGATGTCCAATCAATTGAACTCGAACAATGGGCTCAAAAGATAGACACTAGGTGGGAGCTGCGCCTTGAACAACGTGAACCACCTACTGAAGACGAAGTCATCCAAGTCAACCTAGGAGATGAAGCATCTTTCAAACCAACCTTCATTAGCAAAAGCTTATCTGACGATGAACGCCAGTCTCTTATATAGCTTATAAGAGAATACATCGATGTCTTCGCATGGAGCTATGAAGACATGCCAGGCTTGGACCCTAAAGTTGTCGTGCATCGCCTGAATATTTCGTCTAAAGCTAAGCCAGTAAAGCAGCAACAATGACGATTCCGACCAGACATCATGGAAGCCATCAAGAATGAAGTCAAGAAGCTCATTGCCAGTAAATTCATTCGCAAGGAACAACACCCAGACTGGGTTGCCAACATCGTTCCAGTCATGAAAAAGAACTAAAAATTTTGAGTCTGTATCGACTACCGTGATTTGAACTATGTATGCCCGAAAGACGAGTTTTCCCTACCGATCACTGACGTAATGATCGATAGTACCTGCGGCTTCGAACGGATGTCCTTCATGGATGGGTTCTCTGGCTACAGCCAGATCAAGATGTTCCCCGACGACGAGAAGCACACATCTTTTCGAACACCGTTGGGGTCTGCTATACGGTGATGCCCTTCGGATTGAAGAATGCAGGGGCAACATACCAACGAGCCATGAACACAATTTTTCGCGATCATTTGCACAAAATTGTGGAGTGCTACATGGACGATATCGCAGTCAAAAGTCATCTCAAGGACAACCACCTCCAAGACTTGAGAATGGTGTTCGAACTAATACGTGCACACCAACTCAAGATGAATCCAACCAAGACTTTCCTGGGTGTCTCCATTGGCAAGTTCTTTGGTTTCGTCATCACTTCAAAGGGTATACATCTAGAACCGAAAAAAGTGAAGGCTATTCTCGACATGCATCCCCCAAGAAACCTCAAAGAGTTACGCGGACTACAAGGAAGGCTAGCCTACATCAGACGATTCACTTCGAACCTCTCTGGAAGGTGTCAACCATTCACTCAGCACATGAAGAAAGGTGTATCTTTCGTCTGGACTGAACAATGTCAACGCACATTCGACGACATCAAGGTGTATCTTACAAGCCCTCCAGTATTGGTTGCTCCAATAATGGGGAAGCCCTTTTTACTATATATCTGTGCTATGGATCATTCCCTGGGTGCCCTGTTAGCTCAGAAGAACGAAGACGGCCATGAACAGGCAATCTACTACCTCAGCCTTGTAGGTCCTAAAAAATCAAGTTGCATCAATCAACAATATCAAAGAATCAAGATATACATCATTTTGATGAATTGCACAGGCAACAGATTGCGCAGCAATCCGATTGCGCATACTGGTTTGTGCACACTTCCAACTACGCAGGCTGACGTGGCAGAAGTCATCATTACCTGAATCAAATCAAATCTTTCTGACAACTGACAGCACGGAGAACGAGGAGGCTGTTCGTTTATTGCACCGCATAGTGCTCGAGGGCGGCTGACAGCTGGCATCGCAATCTATTCCTGCGCAGTCTGAGTCTGCGCAATCCATTCCTGCACATTCTGAGTCTGCACAAACCAAGGCTGCACAGTTTAGTCTGTGTATTCTATTAACATAACCGATAAAGTATACGTGGCATTCATGCCATCAATTGCTCATTACGTGGCAACTGTTTATGTACGATCATGCACATTTCAATCAAATGATGCCATGTGTCCATGATAGTTGGCCCACGATCCAGCAACTGCTTGCGCAGTCCAATGCTGCGCAAACCAATTGCTGTACAAATCATCCTGCACAGTCCAGAATAACTGAAAGTTAGTTATTTTTAGAACTCTATAAATAGAGTTTCAAGTCTTCATTTCAAGGGGATCAAGAGATCAGATATCAAATATTCAGAGATCAGAGAGTCCAGGAGTTCTTGCTCAAGTGCTGCTGCATTCTTCCGAGGCTTTTGCCTTCAACTTCCGAGGCTTTTGCCTTCAGTTTCCAGAGTTGTTTTCAACTTCAAAGGCTCCGTCTTCAAAGTTCACATCGTCCAAGGGATAAAGCAATCGTCATCTAAATTGGATTCCTATAGTTGTAATTTTCCCAGAATTCTTGTAATCTTTATTACACAGTTTGTATCAATAAAGTTCTTCGACTTTTGTTTTTACAAGCAAAATGGCGACTCTGCTGGGGACAACTTTCTCCTCCGACGAGGAAGTAGCAACTCAATGTGACGTAGCGTCTATCGGGAAGACGCAGAAGACACTGGTTGTTAAGGTCAACCAGACAGCCTACGAAGCAATGCTCAACTCCAAGACCACTCCCCGTACTGCAGCCACTTCTGCCAAGAGCAAAGTGCGCTCAGTATGGGTCTCCAAGACTGCTGCACAAACTGGCAGTTTTGCCACCAACGATGCTGCATACTCTGTTGCACAATCTGCTAGCCAGACTGCTGTACAATCTGTTGTGTCAACTGCTGCACAATCTACTGTGTCAACTCCAGCCCAGTCTATCTCAACAACTGCTGCACAATCTGTTGCAGTCAATGCTGCACAATCTGTTGCAACTGTTGCACAGGCTACTTCATATGCTGCCTTGTCAAAACACAAGACTCCTATGACTCTGGCGCAATTGGCAGTGGCTTTTCCTGCGCAAACCAACACTCCAGCCAGCAAAGTACATTCCAAGCACTCTAAAGCAAGGACTCCTGATGCGCAAACCATAGCTTCTGTGGTTAGAACCAATGCACTTTCTGCCAAAGTTTCTAATGCACAAATGGCCAGTGCACAATCCACCCATACGCAAACCAAGCATGTGCAATCCAAGAGTAACAGCCCTTTGGCTAAATTCTCCTCTTCTAATAACAAAAGGGAAACCTCTGTTCCTCCCCTTAAATACTCTGTTGTTCCTGCACAATCTACTGGAGGTAGTCTTTTGGCTATTCCTCTTCCTCCTTAAAATAAAGGAAAAGGCCCGTTGGTCTTTTCTCAGACTTCCTTGTCTCATGACTTGGAAGACAACAGAGGGAAACGCTCTTTAGCTAACCCTTCTTCTCAAAATAAAGAAAAAGGCCCTTTGGTCTTTTCTCAGTCTTCCTTGGTCTACCGAAGAAGATCAAATTGAACATGTTTCGGCACCTGTCAGTACAAGAACTCCTACAAACAAGGATTCTTCTTTCCTTCATGACAATGGAACTTGTACTGATCAAAGAGGTATTCTGCCTACCCCAGTAGCAGAATTCCAAGACCTTCCGACATTCAAAATATCCCGTTCCAAACAGGGAAAACTGTTAGTATCTCAAACAGAAACCCATGGGGGTGAATTTGCAGATCTAAGAACATATCTTAACAGGCCAACTTCGGCAAAACGTAAACAACCTATGCCGAAGGTCAAGCCTCAAAGACAAACCTCCGGGAACAAAAATCCTGATACCTATGCCAATGAGGTGAGCACTTCCTTGTACACACAGGGGACAAAACATTTGAAGAATCCGAACCATGTTCCGAATGTTGTTAAAGAACATATTCCTCGAACCTTTCCTCGTCCTGGTATGGTTTCTGATCTTCGAGAACATCTCAAGCAAAAATGAGATAGTGCTTCAACTCCTTCAGTTCAATCATCTGATCATCATTGCAATCATAAAGTCATCATCCAATGTTGTTGTCAAACAACAAAACGATCTGTCTTCGATCGTTTAACTTTTGCTAAAACTGAACCAATGTTAGAGGATGAAGATGAAGTCCTATATGCTTCTGTTAACATGACTTCTTGAGACACTGGGGGTAGAAGATGCTCTAAGTACGGCAAACCTCGTAAACCAAGTCAACGGTATCTGGATCTACTTCAAGAATCTTCTGAGGGAGTATTCCAATATACCCGTTCCCGAAGCCGAGATACAATCGGTCAAAGGAATCTTCCTCAAGATCCTTCTGGTTATTTCCCTCTTTCTCAGTCAGGAGATGACTCTTTCTCTGACTATGATGCATACAGCGAAAGTTCTGAACAGACAGTGTCTTCCACTGTACCAAGAGAAGTGACATCTTATGTTGTCACTGATGATTAAGATGCTTCAACGTCTGCAAATCAAGAACAACGAATCGCTGTACTTGAAGACAAGCTAAAGACTATGGCTGAAATGGTCGCTAGCATGCATTCTATCATTGTGGCCCAACATGCCACACCACCAACTATACCTATCGCAAGTCCAGAGATCATAGCATCTTCAGTACCTGCCAATGCTGGGTTGGGAGTAATGCCTTCTCAAATGCCTCATGTACAAGTACAAGTTCAAACTACACCTAGTCAGTCCGTTGGGGGTAGTGTTTACAATGCTGTTCCTCTTCCTACTACTCTGACTCCGTCGGCTCCTTCTTCATCATCTGAAGACACCAATGAAGCTGTTAAACTCTTGCGAACTCAATTCGAAGCCTTTAAAGAGAAGGATAATTTGCAAAGGTTGGGAATCAAGCAGCCATACCCAGTTGAATGGAAGGAAGTTCCATTTCCTTCCAAATACAAGATTCTAACAATCTTTTTTTTTGACGGCAGTACCTCACCAAGCCAGTTCATCAATCACTTCGAGGTAATGACTGTTCAACTCCAACCAAATGACGCTCTTCTTACCAGGGTGTTCGTCGGTTGTTTAGCCGGCGTAGCATACGACTGGTACAGAAGTCTACCCGATGGTTGTATTACTTCTTTTTTAGGACTTAAGCAGATCTTTCTGGAAAGATTCTATGAGGGATTCAATGACATGACTATGTCTGCCCTCAATAAAATCAAACAGAAACATAATGAAACTGCTGAGAGTTTCATTGAACGTTTTTATCGAGAAGCCTTGAAGATGCCTCTAGGGACTCCTGCTGCTGTTACCATAGACACTTACAAGGCAAATCTTTTGCCTATCATCAGTATGTGGACAGGCTCAACTCAGTTCCAAGACTGGCCATCCTTTATTGTCAATGCCAAAGCAGCTGAAGTGAGTGCTGAGAAATTCAAACAGCTGGGGGTACAGATGTCTAACCTAGATCGGGATGAACATCAATCATCAGGTGGCGGTAATCGTCAGAACAACCGCAAGAACAAGGAAACTCTGAACATTAACCTGAAAAGCAAAGAGTCCTTGGCTGTCAATGTAGCTCCGCCTACATCTACTTCTACTCCTACTGTACCTCAACCGAGGGAACCTCGCCCTAAGGTAGAGTATTCGTTTGATAAAAATTACACAGCAAGCATCTTTGAGTGTTTACTCAAAAGCAATAAGATCCAGCTTCCAGACCCAAAGAAACCTGACGAAGTCGGTAAGACCGATCATCCTAAGTATTGTGTCTACCACCGATTCATTGGACATCCTACTCGAGCATGTTATGTGCTCAAGGGTAAGATTCAAGAGCTTGTCAATGATGGAGTTGTTACTCTGCAACAAGATGAGAAGACTGTTACTGCCAATATAGTTTCAGTCCAGTTTGGTGACTTTCCCCCGCAGATGATACAGCATGGTGTCATTCCTATTCCGAAGGCTACTCTCGAGATTGAAAATCTTCCTTCTCCACCAAACGAAGGTCTCGTTCCTTTGTCTCTTGACAATGGTGAGGTTATGTGGATCCATCCCGATCTTACTTCAGAGTTCGAGGATTCTTCTTCTTCCAAGAAGAAAGGTCGCTCTAAAGGCAAGATAAAGATTTGCAACATGGTGTCTTTTGACCCCATAGTTGATAAAGAAATTCTGTTGGACACCAGATCAGGGAAAACTTATCTGAAAGATTACTCTGAATCTCAAGAAAATCCTGTCTCTTCTTCTGAACCTGTCCCAGCACAACCTGTTGCTATTGAAGAAATTCCTTCTACATCTTCACCAGTTGTGGTTCCTATTCCTCCCAAACCAGTGGCTGCTGATAAAGGCAAACAACAAGTCCGCTTTGATAAACCCTTGAAGAAATCATCCCCTACAGGGCTTGAGAAGCCTTACAACTTTGATATATTGGTTCAACTAGCTAATATCCCAGCAAGGCTATCTATCTTTGAGCTCTTGCATCTTTCCAGAGAGACGCGAGAAACTTTAAGTGAAGCTCTTATGCAAGCTGAGACTTGTTTAGCCTTTCTTAAGAAGCCAGAAGCAGAACCAGTCTCTTGTCTACATTATCATAGTGTTATGGAGTTGATTCTGAACATTATTTTCACCCAAGATGACATGTTGATGGAGGACAATAGGCATGATCGTCCTCTCTACTATACAGGATATGTTGATTCGATGAAAGTCGATCGTATCCTGATAGATCTAGGATCTGCTCTCAGCATCATGCCGAAAACAATGCTCGATGCTCTGAAAATTCCTGTACATAGTCTCTCCACCACAATCACCACCATCCTTGGATTCAATCAGAAAAGGAGAGAACCTTTGGACAAGATTCGCTTAAAACTCCAAATAGGCAATCTTCGCACAAAAGTTACCTTCTATATCATTGACAATCATGGTTGTTCTTATAATGCTCTATTGGGGAGACCATTCTTACATGAGCATAATATTGTTCCATCAACCCTTCATCAATGTTTCAAATATGTTGATGATAAGGGAGAGGTCCATAAGGAAGTTGCGGATCTTTATCCCTTCAAAGGCGTTGAAGCATACTGCAACGACGCTCGGATGTACAAGGATGAATTCATGAAGATTGTGTTAGCCTTAGACACTGAAGAAGAACAAGAAGCAATGCCTAAAGACACTCTTATCATACCTGTCAAAGGGCGAGTTTCACATCCTCAGTTTTCTAAACCACTGGCTATTCACTTGCCAATTCAAAAGAAATCAGTTGATGCTGATCAAGATCAAAAGGAGCTCACCTCTTCTGAGCCACTTGTTATCGACCTACGTCGTAACAAGGACAAAAAGGAGCTCACCTCTTCTGAGCCACTTGTTATCGACCTACGTCGTAACAAGGACAAAAAGGAGCTCACCTCTTCTGAGCCACTTGTTATCGACCTACATCGTAACAAGGACAAAAAGCAGCTCACTCCTTCTGAGCCACTTGTTGTTGATCTCACTCGCAACAAGGAAAAAAGGGAGCTCACCTCCTCTGAGCCACTTGTTATCGACCTCCATCGTAACAAGCCTCCTCCACGTTCTTCTTCTCCCCCTCTTATAATTAATCTGACCAAGCCTGCTAAGGCTAAAGGTCCTGTTGTAAATACTGATGTACAAATCAATGAAAAAGCACCTACTTTCCAGTATACTAATGTTATTTATTATACTAAATGCTATTTGGATATGTTGGATAGCTTCCAATCAATTACAATGGGAGTTGTACAATCTCTTCAGACAGAAGTCTCACTTGAAGATCCAGATGATTCTTACCGTATTCACCCTTCTTTAAAGAAAGGTGAAAGTCCAAAACTTTTTAGTAAAGGACCAGAAAAACAATTCAGGTATACGGATGATAGCAAACTTAACGATACGGGACGTCTTCAATTCCATCGTTATAGTCAACAATCAAAAGACATCATCCGGAAAATGGGCTATGACTTCAAAAGTGGCCTCAATTACGGTAAAGGTAGACGAACTCCTATTCGCACGACTGTTCCGGGAGGAAAGTCGGAAATGTACTATAACAGGACTAAGAAAGGTCTCGGATATACTTCTCCTCCACTGTTATCCCCAGCAGTCTCTGACTCTGACAGTAAAGAACGCTCTAATTCATCTGATTCTAGATCTTGGGATTCTGATACTAGCATTGGTGAAGTTCACAGGCTGATCGTATCATCTAACATGGTCTCCGCTGAACTACCAGAAGGCTATGATGAAGACGTTGAAGGAAATCCTGAAACAGATCCTTGGGCTCAACATATGGATAACCAATGGGTACTTCGCTTTGAACAACGTGAACCTCCTACTGAAGATCAATTAGTTCAAGTTGATGTAGGGGAAAGCGAGTTGCCTCGTCCAATCTTCATCAGCAAGAATCTTCCAGAAGCAGACAAACAGGAGTTAATTCTTCTTATTAAAGAATACATCGACGTCTTTGCCTGGAGTTATGAAGACATGCCAGGTTTAGATCCCAAGATTGCTACACATAAACTGAACATTTTGCCTAATACAAAACCAGTTAAGCAGCAACAACGGCGTTTTAAACCAGAAATAATGGACGCAATCGATGATGAAGTCAAGAAGCTCATTGCTTGTGATTTTATTCGAGAAGAACAACATCCTGACTGGGTGGCCAATGTCGTTCTAGTTCTAAAGAAAACCGGCAAAGTTCGAGTCTGCATTGACTTCCGGGATCTTAACGAAGCATGTCCTAAAGATGAATTTTCTCTACCTATCACGGATGTCATGATCGACAATACCTGTGGGTTTGAGCGAATATCCTTTATGGATGGATTCTCTGGATATAATCAGATCAAGATGAATCCTGAAGATGAAAAGCATACCTCTTTCCGCACTCCTCATGGTGTCTATTGCTACACGGTGATGCTATTTGGTCTCAAGAACGCTGGTGCAACCTACCAACGAGCTATGAGTACCATCTTCAAAGATCATCTTCGCAAGACTGTGGAATGCTATGTTTACGATATTGCTGTCAAAAGTCGTCTAAAAGAAGATCACATCCAAGATTTGAAAACAATCTTCAATCTCATGCGCCAACATCAACTCAAGATGAATCCCACCAAGTCATTCTTGGGTGTCTCTAGTGGCAAGTTTCTCGGCTTCGTTATTACCTCTAAGGGTATACACGTGGATCCCGAGAAGATCAAAGCCATTCAAGAGATGCGTCCTCCACGCAACCTAAAAGAGCTACGAGGATTCTAAGGTCGACTTGCGTACATCAGGCGATTCATTTCGAACTTGTCTAGACGCTGCAGACCATTCACTCAACTAATGAAGAAGGGTGTATCTTTCGTTTGGACTGAAGAGTGTCAACGAGCATTCGACGACATTAAGCGATATCTCATGAACCCACCAGTTTTGGTGCCACCTATCTCTGGCATTCCATTCTTGATGTACGTCCGTGCTATGGACCATTTATTGGATGCTTTACTTGCCCAAAAGAATAAAGAAGGTCATGAACAGGCCATCTATTATCTTAGCCGTACTATGATTGGTGCTGAACACCGTTATAGTCCGGTCGAAAAAGAATGCCTGGCTCTCATGTTTGCTGTGCAGAAGACAAGGCATTACATCATTGGCTAAACTATTCATGTCATATCCCGAGTTAATCCTCTTCGGGTACTCATGAAGAAGCCCAGCACACTCAATTCTCGGCTGGCTACCTGGGCAATCCTACTAGCTCAATATAACATGGTGTATGTTCCACAAAAGTCTGTTAAAGGTCAAGCACTGGCGGACTTCTTAGCAGCTCATCCTGTGCCTGAGACATCTAAGCTCTATGACAAAATTCCAGACGAAACATTGGAAGCCAACATGATCTCTGAAGAATTTCCAACATGGCGTTTATTCTTTGATGGTGCAACGAGAATTGGACCAAATGGTGCTATTGTAGCAGGAGTTGGAGTGGTCCTCGTTTCTCCAGACGGATCAACTATCCAAAGAGCCTACTCTCTTGATGAACCTTGCTCCAATAATGTAGCGGAGTACAATGCTCTACTCATCGGCCTTCAGTTAGCCAAACAATTGAATGTTGAATATCTCGAAGTCTACGGTGATTCTAAACTGGTTGTTAATCAGGTTAGAGGAACCTATGAAGTTCGTCATCAAGACCTAGTGCCTTATCAAGAAGCAGCGATCAACATAGCTATATCATTCAAAGCTTTCTTCATAGACTATGTTCGGCGAGCTTGCAATACCGAAGCAGATGCTTTGGCCAATCTTGTAGCTGTCTTAGCCATCCCTATCAAAAGACAGCAGGTGGTGGTTATCTCCAATCGAGAACTGTTCTGCATCGAAAATAATCGTAATATTGAATTCAGCAATTTTGCTGAAGTTAATGTTATCGATGACGATTGGAGGATTCCTTTCATTGACTTCATGGTACATGACATACTCCCTGAAGATCCTAAGGAGGCTACGAGTGTTCGTCGACGATCTCTCCGATTCTACTACAATCAAACTACCAAGACCCTCTATCGACGAACTTATGACGGTCTTCTCCTACGCTGTCTCGCTGGTGATAAAGCCAAACAAGTTTTACGTGAAGCTCACGATGGTGTTTGTGGAGCACATCAACCTGGTCCTAAACTACAGGACCGCATTAGACGCATGGGTTATTACTGGCCCTCTATGGTGTCAGATGCCATTGAGTATGCAAGGAAATGTCGTGCTTGTCAAATCCATGCCGACTTTATTCATCAACCATCAGAATTCCTACACCCGACTGCTGCTTCCTGGCCTTTCGAAGCTTGGGGTATGGACATCATAGGTCCTATTAACCCTCCTTCTTCTAGAGGACATCGGTTCATACTAGCGATAACCGACTACTTCTCCAAGTGGGCTGAAGCTATACCTCTAGCTGAAGTCAAGACTAGCAGTGTCATCAACTTCGTTAAACACCACGTCATCTATAGATTTGTTGTACCTCGAAGAATCATCCATGACAATGGACCTCAATTCATCAGCCAGAAGTTCACCAGATTCTGCGATGATCATCGGATTGATAATATCGCTTCGACAGCATACAATCCTGCTGCTAATGGTTTAGCTGAAGCTTTTAATAAAACCATCATTAAACTACTCAAGAAGTTTGTATCTACTAACAAACGGAACTGGAGCGAGAAACTTGGCGAATGTCTTTGGGCCTACCGAACTACGGTCCGCAATCCTACGGGCTTTACACCCTTCTCTTTGGTGTATGGCTGTGAAGCTGTTCTTCCTTTGGAATTGCAAATTCCTTCTTTAAGGATTGCCATTGCTAACGAGCTTACTACAGAGAACAACGATCTTCTTCGACTTCAAAAGTTGGAAGCACTTGATGAGAAGCGATTAATGGCTCAACAACATATTGAGTTATACCAAGCCCGCATCTCGAAGACTTTCAACCGCAAAGTTAAAATCAGAACGTTTCAGCAAGGAGAACTTATTCTAGCGGTCAGACGTCCTATGACTATGACTCATATGAGCAAAGGGAAATTCGATGCTAAATGGGAAGGTCCCTATGTTATAAGCAAAGTCTTCTCAAATGGAGCTTATCAGCTCTCAAAACTTGATGGTCGAGTTGCTATGATGCCTATCAATGGCAAGTTCCTTAAGAAATATTATGTACAAATGTAAATGCTTGTAAATCATCAGACAGAATCAAGTTCATAAATAAAATTCAAATTTTATTTCATTATATGATAGTACATGATATTAAAGGTCACTATCATCTTTCTCTATATTGGGACGCGGGCCACTGCCGTCCTTCTCAAAAATGTGATCAGCAAAAGAACCGAGAACCTCCTTGCTGGAACCCACAAGGAACTTGCAGGCGGCCATCCTCATGGCTTCTTCTTCTTCAGTCCTTTCCGGTTCGAGCAGGAAGTCCAGAATGTCCCGTGGTGGCTGGGGTACAGACGGACCTTCGTCTGCTTCTGTCTCTTTCGGCTGAACTGGCTTGGCAGGGCGTTCTTCAGTGCCCTTTTCAACCTGCGAGGCGATCTCAGCCTTCTTAGATGCTTCTTCGGACGACATTTTTATGTTAAAAGAGCAGAAGTGTTCGTTCCTGTCAGATTTTTGCTATATTTATAGGCAGAAGTTCCTTAACTAACGAAGCGACTCATTCATCCGACGGTTCATCCGTTCATTAACTCCTGACGGTTCATCCGTTCATTTATTTATATTCATTCGACGGTCCATCCGTTCAGTAACCCCTGACGGTTCATCCGTTCATTTATTACATTCATCCTGACGGTTCACCCGTTCGTTCATTCATCACTAGACGGCTCACCCGTTCGTTCACCATCATTTGACGGTCCATCCGTTCATTCATTATCACTTGACGGTCTATCCGTTCATTCATTGACGATTCATCATCGTTCATTATCCACATCAGCAACTCGTCGTTTTCGACTAAGTTGTCAAATCGAAATAATAGTATTCAATATATTCTGCCACGTCCATATTACCTCTGAGCAGATATAATGAATATAATTATTTTCTACAAGAAATATATCATGTCTTGCACCTCTGAATATATTTTCTATCTCTATTATTTATATCTGAATAAGATATGCAATAAATAATGGAGCCACAACAAAATGTCTTTTATTTATCCAAATATGAGGCATTACAGAAAATGCATCAATAGTGACAAACACAAAAATACAAAAAGTCCTAATCAAGAAGGAGGGATAATCAGATTGTCAATTTGCTGCTTCAGTGTCTGCAGCTCTTCTTCATGAGTTGATGCTACTATGCTTCTCGCTTCTTCCATCCCGCTTTCTTCATCAAAAATGGGCATGTCTACTGTCCGTCGGGTGATTTATGCACCATGGGTTGTTTCGTACTCAGTCCTCTCTTGAATTAAAGCATTGAATTGTTCAATCACCAGTTGGTGATTAATAGTTTCCTCTTCAAACTCTTGTTGGAGGCGAGTAATTTCTGCTTTCAACTCAGCAAGTCTCCGTCCTTTACTTTCAGCCACTAAAGTAACTGATTCTATCTTAGAGTTGTATTCAGCTAATTTTGCAGAATGAGCCTCTAAAAGATTTTGAAGGTTTATCCTTTCCATATCAGCAGCTTGAGCTAGTCGTTCAAATTCAGCCTGAACTAAAGAGTCTACATCCTTCTTCTTGAGCTCCTTATATTTCTTGATGGATACTTCTAATTCATTCAATATGTGTTCAAGAAGAGTGGCCTGAGCTTCGTCTCCTTGATCTCTTATGGCTCTTATTAAGAAAGAAGTTGGCTTCCTAACCATAATTTAATCAGCTCCTTCTTTCTCTATCATTTTATGAACAAGAGATCCTAGCGATTCGAAGAAGCATCTGGTAAAAGACTGAACAACTTGTTGATTGATGGCCAGAGTCCCAGGAGTTGCTGCTACTCCTGTTGAGGATGAGGTAGCAGGTTGCTCGACTCTTTCTGGCTGGACAACAGGTTCTTTAAATAAAGGAGCTAGAGTAGAACTGGTCGCTCCTCCTGTTTGATCCTCTGCAATAGTAAAATTGTTATTTTACTAATTGTTTGCTGATGAACAAGAAGATCAAATAAAAGCAATCTTACCTTGGTTTGATCTAACAACAAGTGCATTCCCTGCTGGAATGGATTCCCGTTGAACAGAAGTAGCTTCAGCTGCGACAGCCTGGCTGCTGCCCACTTCAGAACCGCAAGATAAGTGATGGCTACTACTAACAACCACCGTTGGTATAGGAACCATAGCCAGGTCCGTTGGAGGTGTTGGCAGAAACTCAAGATCTGCAAGAATGAAGATATTAGTTATCAGTTCATTTTAAAAGAGAAGTTTGCTAGATCTCGTTTTATACCTTGAGGGTCGGTAGTGGGATTTTCTTTCAGAACACCTTCATCGGCTGTTTCTTCAGGAGATATTTCTATCTTAACATTTTCATCAAGATTTAAAGTATCGACAACTTTTTCTGCAGACGCCTCTACTTCAATATCCCTCTTAGGGTCTGAAGTATCATCGGCTGTATCAAGAGATATATGTTCTTCATTATCCCTTTCGGGATCTTGTATATATTCATCAACATTTTCGGATGAAGAGCCCTCCTCGTCTTCTTCTTTTTCTTCTACTGCTGCATTTCCACTATTAGTGGCAGTCTGATCCTCCTGCAGACTATAACTGCAATCCTCCAAAGCTGCGATCATTTCACGGTCTTCTTCTTCACGAAGAGTCCTGGGAGTAAGAGGAGGTTGAGTAGTCTCCGCGACAGGTGAATGGGGTCGTGCAACATTTTGTTCTTCCTCTAAGATGTTTTCTCCAGGCTTTTCAACCTCAGTTCTTGGGACAAGATCTCCCCTCTGTTCAGCTTCTTCAAGAGTTTTGCTCCCAGATTCAGAAATAGGTGTGGGAGATGACATTAGAATTCCTGCTGCAGCATCTACTGAAGTCAGGATTTGTCTAGAAGAAGATTCTTCCAAAACTCTTCTGGTGACTACTCTCTTCTTTCTGTGTAGAGGTCTGACAGGACTCTCTATATTTACTGGCTCTGCTTGTTTCTGCACAGAAGTTGGTGTAGTGGCAGCTTCTTGATGTGTCTCGGCCAATTGCCGAGATTGGGATCTTGTAGTGACCTTTTCGGAAGAAAGATCTAGAATCAATTTCTTCTTTGCTGCTGGAGCAGGAAGCTCCTCTCTTCTCCTTTTCTTCGCTGGAGATCTACCCACTCTCAGAGAAATACGCATTGCTGCGTTTACTTCTTGAGGGAACATCATATCCCTCGAAACTTCCAAAGGAGCATCGACCGGCTCGTGCACCTCCTCATTTACAGGGATCGATGGAGGAATTCTCCCTCTCCTCAATCTTGTAGCGAAACTATCTGCGAGATTAAAATTCTTGGCAAAAGTATTCGCGGATGTATAAAACACTGAATATGTGAAGAGCATCCGAGGACCCTGGGGAGTATTCTTTGCTGGTATTGAAAAGATGGCTTTCGTATCATGGGCATTGTAATAAGCCCAAGCTCTGGCCCCGTCTATCAAATAACCTTTGTCTTGGAGGCAAGTAATTGCATTTTCTACATGGAACTGATCATACCCAAATTACCGAGCAAATCGGCTGGGAAGATATGGTTCTAGATAGCATTCTTCTTCGAATCGATAAACCAGATGAGATGGTCGAATCGTCTTCAACCATTCAAAGGCTGTACGGGTCAGAGGCTGCATCTTCGAATCCACCATATTTGTGGGCATCTGATCGTACCCAGCAGGAAAAGGAGCACAACAGAAGTTCCATCCTCTATTCAGATTCAAAACGAATCTACACTCACTCAAAGAAGTGTATTTCCATTTTCCTTCAGAATATCTTCGGAGAAAACTGCCATCAACTGGTCCCATGCCGGGGTCCATTAAGGTTGGATAGTGAAGAAGCAACCATCCAAATAAATATGTATATGGCAATTCCAAGCGAGGGAACTCTTTCTCTCCCTTCGCCTTCAGCATCAAGTCTACGTATAAACGAAGACTGGCGTTTAGCTTGCAGGTCATTGCTGATAACAAGTCCATCTTATAACCGAAGACTAACTTGACAGCAGCAAACAGAACATCGCGGTGAAAACGATCCACGGTACTGGATCCGGGAACCACAAACCTCCGAAGCCAGTATGTTAGGAATCCTGCCAGTTGTGCTTCTTCGGACATGGGTCTATAGCCCATTCTTAAATAACTCTCCAAATTGTCCTCTCTCTTCAAAGGAGGATACTCATGATCATCTTTCACTTCTTTATCAAAGTGACCACTCTGTTCCATCAGTTTTATAACCTCTGCATTGCTCAAAGGTCTGAAGAAGGTAGGGTAGCATTTGTTATTCTCCTTGGTCTTCTTCTCTTCTATATGATTGAGAAACAGATATGGTAACCACTTTGAAGAGTAACAAGTGTTGGCGGTGGCACTCTTATAAAATAGAGAGCAGATTTTGTAATGGCATAATAGTTCTTCGAACACTGTCACCATCGCTGCATTCTCTTTTCTAAGCTTGTTCAGCTCATCATTTGTTGGTACAAACTCCTCATACGGAGCATCTGCCATGGGAAGGTATGAGATATACTTCATCTCGTGGAGTGCAAACCCCATCTCTCCACCCGGAGTCATGAAGGTCCCCGTCCTATAGTTGTACCTCTCAGCCAAGGCTAAAAACATATATGGGTTAGGAGCAAAGCCGTATACAGTGGCGTGCACTGCTTGATACAGGTTGATCTGTTGGAGTCTGTCTTGGAATGTTGTCAGAATCTAATTCGCAATATAGCTCCATCGTTTGTAGTCTGGATTCACCAATCCAGTCATTCTGATGTCTTGTTCGGGATATTTTTCTTCAGCCTTCGCAAATTCATTTGCGAATATTGGTGTTCTAACAGACATCAGCATAGAGGAGTTCTCTGGTGGAATGCAGCCAGGTCTCAAGCCTCTCAACAAGCAGCTATATCTATCAGAGGAGCTATAAAACATATCCCTCTTGTTTGGACCTTTTTTTACGAAGATTTTTCCTACACGGGCATCCTGAAACAGAGTGATGTTCCACTCCATCTTCCTTGGGTAGCTCGCATGAGCGTACCGCGACAAAGGGAGGCAGCGAGCAATATCTGGTATGGAGAATGATCTATCTTTCTGGTGAACTATTCTATCCTCCATTCTCGGCCTAGGCTGAGAAACTTTCTCAAAGGCATCACCAAATAGGAATAAGGGTTTCTTATGGATAACAGCATCCGCTGACTCTAGGGGCTGTCCATTCATCAAACACATTAAAGTCTCATTATCCTAGGAGATCAGTATAGCCTGACGGGAGACTGGCAGATCGTACTGAGGATAGTGAACATGAGACAGATCTTCTTTATATTCAGACTCTGAGAGGGTTCCCACAAAATATTCATAATATGGATCTTCATTGACCTCAACTACATCAACAAACAGATAAAAATTAGTACAAGTCAAAGTCTCTGTTTTTTGAACACAAAAAATTAGAGTGCACAACTTCTCAGATTGCGCTGACATGACTTGCGCAATATCAGATTGCGCATCACAATAGGATGCGCAAAGTAATAGTTTGCGCTGACATTTCTGTGCAAATCAATCGATTGCGCTGACTTCCTGTCAGCACAATTCAACAGTTTGCGCAAGAATGCAGCCGTCATAAAAATGAGGACTGACAGTTGCTGCAACCAAAACCCTAAAAAGGGTGGCACAATTTGAACTCATCTCTAAAAAGAGATGAGTTTCGAAGATCAAAGGAAGTCGAATCACCCTAAAAAGGGGTTTTCGATCGGTTCAACTACCTCTCAGAGCGGGGTGCGCGGATTCGTGTCGAGATGCTCGCCGTGCAACTCTGTCAGATGACTCGGCCGGAGCTTTTCCATTCGCGGCGGCGGCGGCGGCGGTATTGGATCGTCAGGGTGCCATAACAGTCGTCGGAAGAAGAGGACAGCAAGGGTTTGGGGGATTTCTCTCAAGAACTCGAAAGATTGTAAAGTAAAAAATTGAAAATGAAAAGATAGCTATTTATAGCTTTCGAAATATGAAACGGCTGCCTCGGATTGCGCCTAAAATTGGGGGCTCTTCGCTTTGCGCAGACAGCTCAGCATCATGCGCAATGTGATTCAACATTCAAAAATTCAAAGTATTTCGAAATTTTGAATAAAATCAACTTTCGAAAACTTTGAAGGGGGTCTTGTAGGTCCTAAAAAATCAAGTTGCATCAATGAACAATGTCAAAGAATCAAGATATACATCATTTTGATGAATTGCACAGGCAACAGATTGCGCAGCAATCCGATTGCGCATACTGGTTTGTGCATACTTCCAACTGCGCAGGCTGACGTGGTAGAAGTCATCAGTACCTGAATCAAATCAAATCTTTCTGACAACTGACAGCACGGAGAACGAGGAGACTGTTCGTTTATTGTGCCGCACAGTGCTCGAGGGCGGCTGACAGCTGGCAGCACAATCTATTCCTGCGCAGTCTGAGTCTGCGCAATCCATTCCTGCGCATTCTGAGTCTGCACAAACTAAGGCTGCGCAGTTTAGTCTGTACATTCTATCAACATAACTGATAAAGTATACGTGGCATTCATGCCATCAATTGCTCATTACATGGCAACTGTTTATGCACGATCATGCGCATTTCAATCAAATGATGCCATGTGTCCATGATAGTTGGCCCACGATCCAGCAACTGCTTGCGCAGTCCAATGCTGCGCAAACCAATTGTTGCGCAAATCATCCTGCGCAGTCCAGAATAACTGAAAGTTAGTTATTTTTAGAACTCTATAAATAGAGTTTCAAGTCTTCATTTCAAGGGGATCAAGAGATCAGATATCAAATATTCAGAGATCAGAGAGTCCAGGAGTTCTTGCTCAAGTGCTGCTGCATTCTTCCGAGGCTTTTGCCTTCAACTTCTGAGGCTTTTGCCTTCAGTTTCCAGAGTTGTTTTCAACTTCAAAGGCTCCATCTTCAAAGTTCACATCGTCCAAGGGATAAAGCAATTGTCATCTAGATTGGATTCCTATAGTTGTAATTTTCCCAGAATTCTTGTAATCGTTATTACACAGTTTGTATCAATAAAGTTCTTTAACTTTTGTTTTTGTAAACAAGCCGCACAATGGTGGGCGCCGAGCACAGATACACATCGGTGGAGAAGGAATGCCTCGCACTAGTATTTTTCATCCAAAAGACACGCCAATACGTGTCTGGGCAGACTATTCACATCATATCTAAAGTCAACCCTCTCAGAATACTCATGACTAAACCGGGCTCTCTTAATTCCCGTTTAGCTACATGGGCAATGCTGTTGACCCTATATGATATGATCTTCGTCCCTCAGAAGGCAGTAAAAGGTCAAGCATTAGCTGATATCAGCTCACCCGGTACCGGAGTCGTCCAAACTCTACGACGAAATCCTCGACGAAGTGGTAGAGTCTAACACTGCAATCGAAGAAATCCCCATTTGGCGAATGTTTTTCGACGGTGCATCAAGAACAGGACCCAAAAAGGAACATCGTAGCTGGAGTAGGTGTCGTGCTCGTGTCACCTGACCATCTGGTTATACATCGCATATATTCTCTCGTGGAACCATGCACCAACAACGTGGCTGAATATAATGCCCTATTAATCGGTCTGTAACTGGTGAAGCAACTAGGAGTTGGCTATCTAGAGGCTTACGGTGATTCCAAGCTAATAGTTAGTCAAGTCCGAAAGGATTACGAAGTTCGCCATGAAGATCTCATCCCCTACCACAGAGAAACAATCGAGTTGGCATCTACTTTCGCTAGATTCTTCATCGAGCACGTACCTCGACTACAGAATATAGAAGCAGATGCTCTAGCCGGTCTTGCTGCTTCTTTGACCGTTCCTACCAATACTCAGCAGTCGATCACAGTGTCTGGTCGAAAATTATTCTGTGTGAAAGATGCCTTGCATATTCATCACAGTTATGCAGCGGAAACAAACGTCGACGCTAAAGACTGGAGATTTCCCTTCATAGAATACGCTGTCTATGGAATCCTCCCCGAGGATCCAAAGGAAGCAGTATCCATCCAAAGGCGATCCCTCAGATTCTACTATGACACAGCTACCAAGGTGCTATACCGACGCTCTTATGACGGGCTACTGTTACGATGCTTATCAGACACAGAAGTCAAACATGCACTCCGGGAGGCTCATGATGGAATTTGTGGTGCACATCAACCAGGCCCCAAATTATAAGATTGCCTCAAACGAATGGGTTATTAC
The DNA here is from genome assembly GCA_029216955.1 of Iris pallida. NCBI lineage: Eukaryota > Viridiplantae > Streptophyta > Magnoliopsida > Asparagales > Iridaceae > Iris > Iris pallida. The sequence goes on along the minus strand of JANAVB010032618.1, from coordinate 16,288,971 downwards.
TGGCCCATAATGATAGCGGATGATGTTGAATATACAAAAAAAGTGTAGAGCTTGTCAGTTCTACGCCAATTTCATTCATCAACCTTCGGAGTTTCTACACCCGACGACAATATCTTGGCCATTTGAAGCCTGGGGCATGGACGTCATAGGACCAATCAGCCTGCCATCCTCTAAAGGACATCGGTTCATCCTAGCTATAACCGATTACTTCTCCAAATGGGCGAAAGCTATACCGCTCACCGAAGTAAAGACGTCAAACATGATCAGTTTTATCAAACATCACGTCATCTACCGCTTCGGCCTACCTCGTAGGATCATCCATGATAATGGTCCACAGTTCGCAAGCTATGCATTATATCGGTTCTGCGATAAGAATCGAATCCAAAACGTAGCCTCTACAGCCTACAATCCAGCAGCTAATGGGCTAGCAGAAGCCTTCAACAAAACTATCATAAAATTTCTCAAGAAGTTCGTGTCTTCAAATAGGCACGATTGGAACGAGAAGCTCGGTGAATGTCTATGGGCTTATCGCACAACGGTCCAGACTCCAACAGGCAGTATGCCATTCTTTCTGGTTTATAGGAGCGAAGCAGTTCTTCCTCTAGAAATCTAGATTCCTTCCCTTCGGGTAGCCTTAGCCAACGAGCTGACTACTGAAGAAAGCTACCGTCTGCGACTCCAGGAGCTCGAAGCGCTAGACAAAAAATGCTTGTTAGCTCAGCAGCGTATTAAGTTATACCAAGCACGCCTTTCCAGAGCTTTTAACAAAAAGGTGAAGGAAAGGATCTTCCAGGTCGGCGATCTGGTCCTAGCAGTGAGAAGACCGATGGTCATGACGTACAAAACAAAAGGAAAATTCCAGCCTAAATGGGAAGGCCCCTTCAACATAGAATCGGTATATTCTAACGGTGCGTACCGGCTGACCAAGTCTGATGGCGACTTGCTCATGATGCCTATCAACGACAAGTTCCTGAAGAAATATTATGTGTAACCTCTTTTACATAATGTTCACATATATCCAGTCATGTAAATGTACAGCGCAATATTTATATGATTCAAAAAAATAAACTATCTAACTATTATCCGTATTTCAAGAGTCTTGAATACACCCTGGATAATAGGTCCTCTAAATATTTCTCCAGTAGAATCATTTCCGTTTTTGACCCCGTCCAAACTCTGTTAGACGAAAACAAATCATGTCCCTATTACCTCTGAGTTGTTTTTCGATAATTATTCTCCCCAGTGAAATGATTATGTTTTGCCACGTCCACATAACATCTGAGCAAAGCATTCATCAAGGATAATCACGTCCCTATTACCTCTGATTTATCCACTTCTCCATAATGCTATATATCTTTCCACGTCCATATTATCTCTGGTCAGATATAGAACATCCTCTGCTATTACGTCCATATTACCTCTAATAGCAGCTTCATCCAACTTATTATCTGTATTCGAATCATTCGGATATAAAACGGATAATAGGTCCACATAAAATTTCCCCAGTGGAATACCCATCAGAAATGTCCTTGCTACGTCCACATTACCTCTAGCATCGATATTTCACAAAACCACATTCACTTCCAAAAAGATTCTTTATTCAGTACTTAAACGTCTATCGAAAGATGGAAAAGACGTACAAGAGCCGGGACGGCCAAAAAAAAGAGGGGGGTCCCCCAGCGTGATACCCTTTACACAATGCAATATTTGGCTCTCTAATACAAGCACGACAGATAACACAAACAAAGAATGAAGCGAATGTATTCTGTTTACTCAAAATAGTTACATTCACAGGACTACACCTCATGAGCAAAATAAAAAGTTCTCCATCCCTTCATCTGAGTAGGAGACTTACATTTAATGTCCAAAAGAAGGGAGAATCCGCTATTCATCAGCAACACATAGCTTGATCAGCTTGGCAGCACCAGGCTTCCGTCAAAAGATGGTTTTGTGGCCCGTGATGGAGGTCATATTTTACTGCTGGGCAAGCAAACAAGGCTGTTGAACCTTCGAGGAGCTACACGGAGGAGGGCAAATATAGCATGCTAAAACAGCTACAAATGATGATCTCCTCTCCTCCATATGGCTGACATCGTGGGCCTATTTCTTCAAGAGACCATACCTTCAAAACAACATCCCTAGTGTTGCTCTTGCCAACTTGTAGAACTTTCACGGTAATGCCTGACTACCGTTCGACTCTTCGATGTATAAAGGTTCTTCCTATCATCTGAGGAAAACCCTTCCAAAACACGAAGAGTCTTGAGCTCTCTGATGTGGGTGTCAAATGTCGCATCTTCACCATACCCAGAATCGCCGATACCAGTCCTGGAGAAATTTGCCAGCCAGATCCCTACAGAATATGAAAAGGGGGCAGAAGGACAGTCAGACTTAGAAAAATCACAGGAAAAGCTAAGTTCTGAAGGATTTTTATGCGCCCAAACGGATATGCGCCCAAACAGATATGCGCCCAATACAAAGACTTGTGGGCGCATAACACATGGACAGTTAAACGGGCGCATAACGTGCCACAGCTTAAAGGATGCATAACATGGAAACACATGGGCGCATAGCATACCACAGTGTTGGCACATGACTTCTGTGGGCGCATAGTAATGCTCACAGAAGTATGTTGCCCTAGGCGTAAGCGTCCCGGCAGAAGAGAAGTTCGAGCATCACAAATTAACGCTCGAGACTTCATTTTTTGAAGCACACCCTCACCCAAAATTGGGTCCTGGACTGCTGAGGACTCTGCCGCAGGAGAAGAGCTACTCGACGCAGCCCCTTTGCCCTTCACGGATCTCTTGGCGGCCTTGGGAGACATGATTCTCAAAGAAAGAAGACGAAGAGTTTCTGAAAATTTCAAAGAGAAAAGGAATAATGAACTTTCTCTCTCCTCTAGTATCTATTTATAGGCACGGGCCACTTCCTATGCGCCTACATACTCTATGTGCCTACTATGGTGTGTGCGTCCACTGCAGCCTATGCGCCCACGTGAAGGACCAGCTCTCTGCATACTATGCGACTGTCTTTTGCTGACTTGGACGGCGTATAAAGGATAGACCGCTTCAAATTCCGTTCCGATGAATCTATCAGTTCGGATCACCCTGATAGGCTGGCCAAAATACTATGCGCCCAGGGAAAGAGTCATACTATGCGTCTATTGCCTCGCGAGAAGACGATCCATGCTTCTTTCAAAGTATTTCGAACTTGCTCAAAGTGTCGAAAACTTTGAAGGGGGTCCTGTAGAAGCATAATTTTTTTAGCAAAGATAGCTCCATGCGCCCACTAAATGAAGCTTCATGCACCCAGTCCAAGTATAACTCCATGCGCCCAAGACGAGCTCCCCCGAGAGGAGGACGCATAGCCTGAGACATGGCTATGCGCCCAAGCCTGACTCAGTCAAAGCCACGATCAAAACATGCACCGAAGCGTATGGCCACGTCAGTCTCCATGAGCAGTCGTACACCGAAGCATACGGCCACGTCAACACCACTACTAACCTACGATCTTGCAGCCTGTATGTACCTACACCCTATGCGCCCAAAGCAGGACTATGCGCCCACATAGGAACCAGCGTGTCTCTTCATGTAGGCGCATAACATCATTCCAGCCCAAGAACGACTATAAAAGGGGGTCTTCTTCCCTCTTCAACGGACAAAACGGAGAGCATTTTCAAGAGCCAAATTGCTGCACTTCTTGCCAGTGAGCCGAGAGTTAGCAATTTTCTCAGGTTTTCTCCCACTTTTGTAAACGGAGTGTCAACGGAGTAAAGGAGCAACTGCCGCTCGATCTCCATCGTCCCATTCTCCAGAATTCTTCTTTTTGTACTCGGGGATCCTCAGCGTAGGATCTCTCAGGGGTACACGATTTATGGTGCCTTGCGCCAATAAAAAGAAAAGACAGTGTTTCTTCCTCCTTCTTTTGTGTGTGTCCACAATGACCTTCGATAAATAAAAAATAGATTGGTGAAAAGCAAAAAAAATTGATTGTATAATCACATAAATAAGTCTAGTAGGTTCTAAATCTTATAATGTGCACCAAATTTTCCATGTGCTTGAGAGAACTCATCCTTTTCCGCATCTGAATAACAAAGAAGTCGACTACTTTTCCAAATATTTAAATGCTTTATAAATTAGAGGGCGACAGCCTTCGTCTATGGTGCTGCTGACAAGTAAAGTATGCAAAATATCAAATTTCAGGCATTCAAAAGAAAATGTGAAGAAAAAAATCAAGTGCTAGAAAGCAAACCTCTGTTACACAGTAGAACAACTTACAACGCAGTTCAAATGTTTCTCATCTCTCTAGAACATGCAGGGTTTATAAAGCTGTGCCTAGCTCGACAATGTAGAATATCATATGCACTTCCAGTAATCCATTAGGCAAGCATCAACAAACCCGAAAAACTGGAGCGCATTAATAGTAAGTTGAGACCAACAAGACACTGCTCCAGTTAACCTCGGTCCTACTACCTGCAATCTCATGCCAGTACAATAAGGCCTCAACAGAAGCTATTAGTATCTCAAGCCTAGAATTGAAGATGGTGGTGATTTTAATTGGTGCATGTAGTTGACTAATTGTTAGTCCTGGTGTGGTTTCTGTATGGTTTTATGTTGATTGTCTCAATGTGTTTTAATTTTGTGAGCTAGTTAATATTATGGTTATAATTCTGTTTAATGAACGAGTCTGGTTTGAAACCTACTTTTTCCTTTCTCTCTCTCTCTCTCTCTCTCTCTCTCTCTCTTACTCTATTAGATAGACATTTACATTTGATAATACAATACTATTAGAAAGTATTTTTGAGCCATTTTTCTTTGATATGATTAAGTTCGCAAAGAAAAATTTACATTTTAAGCATTCCATCTCGATGCATTTTTCTTCATGCCATTGTATTCCAAACTTAAGAAGGAATTTTCTAGCAAGCCTGACATTAGCATTACTATGTAACAAGTGAATTATGATCTCACACCAATTTGTCTTCTGTTATATTTCCATGTACTTTAACTCACTATATTAATTTTTTAAGTAAAGAACAAAAGAAAAGATCTTTGATTTCAATACAATTTCCATTTTGTATTTAAGCACTGAAGGTGCAAATCAGATCCTAGGATGAATTGATAGAAAAATTAGGGGACTATTGTGCTCCATAAACTATTGCGTTGTCAAGACTCTAATTCACAAGATCTTTTCATGAGATATGGTAAATAGGAATATATATATATATATATATATATATATATATATATATATATATATATATATATATATATATATATATATATATATATATATATATTAGTAAATGTTCTCGATTAAGGACTCAATTTGCATATATTACATCAATTTCAGTCCGAAGAGGTTGCTTAGCAGCATATAGGAGGAGTTACTAACCATTGACAGACTACTCAGAGTAGAACTAAAGGATATGACTTGAACTAATATGTATTTTTGCTTTTGTCTTATGTTTTGTTGAGTCTCTAAATCTAGAAAAATTGGAATTTGGCAACCTTCACTGCAGGTGGCTTTATAAAGATATCATGGCTGGTGGTAGGAATATGATCTTGGACAAAAACAAATAATAGGTGTAATCTTGACATCAACATAATCAATTGACAAATATACAAGTATCATGCTTCTTCTGAAAATTAAAACTGTAAACAAAATTCAAAGCTTACACCAATTGAGAACCCAACTTCTGGTTACACATGCTCATCAGAGGAATAATACAAGCTCTAAAAACCACTAGGATTGTCATTCAGAATAGACAACTTATAAGTTATAATTAAAGGCAATCAATAGTTACCTAAAAAGTGAGATTGTCCTTTAAATTGTCCAGCATAATTACCCTATGACTTCCGCTTCTCCAATTCAGTTTCGACCATAAATAGAAGCATCTTTTATTTTCTATTTTGGCAACCTGACGATATGCCATAAGAAGGGTATTAGGAACGCATCCACGACCAAATTCCTTTATATAAAGAAGAATACAAACACTAGAGACATGAGAAATTTTTATCTTAAGTCTTAATTAGTATCAATGTTGGGGACATGATAACGTCATGGGAGGGGCAACATTAGAAACGAGATACATTAACCTTTCCTTTTATAAGCAAGAAAAGAAACATTAGACCTAAGAACAATATGCATATTTAAATACCCAAACATTTCCATGTGGGTCTCTTTCTAATAGAAGTTGTTCCTAGATTGCTTGAGGCAGAAATTCAAACAAAATGTGAGATTGCTGACGGAGCTAGATTCTTCTTCCAATTTCCCTCTTGATCGACGACATCGTGAGCAAGGATATCATTCAGTTCTGCAATAAGTTGCTGAACCTGAAAAGTACATAACAACATACTCTATTAGAGTGGGAAGGAATAGTTTAGTTGAAGTTCCTTCTAAAAACTTGAGATATTTACAATAGGACTCAAAAAACTAATTAATATATTTGATATACCTCAGGAATAAAATATATCAGGCCTTTTGGAATTAGTATAACACCATAGTTATAACCAAGACCAGCACGCTTGCAGATTATATCAATAATACAATCTGTGACATTTTTTAGAGTTTGCCTTTTGGCTGCCACCTGCAAATTATAAAACAAAAACAAAAGTAAATTTTCCACACAACAAAAAAGGGTTTGTGAAGTTCATATGGATTCTGCAAACAATTTGCGAAGTAATGAATTAAAGGCAGACAGAAAAAGGGTTTTTTTGTGAGACTAAAGGGTAGGAAAAAGCATCTGACATCCCATTAATGATAAGGCAAATAAAGTTAATGCACAAATTACATGTTAGAGCCATTAAATAATATGCAACTGAGTATATGAGAGAATCTCTCCTCTATGAAGGAGCCTCTAAGCAATTAATGAACATCAACAACAACTGTATCTAGTATGCAAAATAATACATGTGTACTTAAATATGACGTTCACTATAGACTCTACATACAAAAGGATTGTTGAAGTAAATACATGAAAAAGTAAAGAAAGAAAATACATGCTAGAGCCATCTAATCATATGCAAATGAGTGAAAATATCGCATAAAGAAGCCTCTAAGAAAATAATGTGCATTTAGAACAATTCCTGCATAGTATGCACAAGAAGTACAGGAGTAGGCTATAATAAATAAGCAAGAGGAACCACTTTCAGGTGCAAAAGCAGAGAATGCCATAAAAAAATTTGGATGCCTGGCAATTAGAAAAAGCTTAGAACAGAAGGAAGCACATATTGTATGTTGATAACGAAATGAAAGACTGATTCCTTTTCCAACACTATTATGATTCTATAAAGAACTTTTGGTCTCCATATAGCAGATAATAGGTGAAGAACCGATCATACTGCAACTAGAAATTAAAAAAGAAATAACCTCTTATCCAGTGATAGTAATGTTTGGATGTGTCTGTATAGCACATTCCAGTATGATGTGAGAAGTAGTATGCCCCATACGCCTGACAACTGCATACGCAATCAGCAAAATACCACATGAAGTTAACAAATATTAAGATGCCTAAAAACGGGGGACGATATTTAGCAAACTATTCCCTAAAATGTAAACCAATCATTTAAGAATAAACCTATTGAAATCAATGGTTTATCAGTTGACCTTGTAGCATATATACAAATTGGCACACAAAGAGAAATGAGACAAGTGAAAACCATATGAAACACTCCATGTAAAGAAAGGTAGCAATGATAGAAGTGATTCATATCGACCATTGGACGGTTTGACCAAATTGGAGACACAAACATGCTTTAAATCCTGATATCAGGTACGGATTGGACGTCTCCCAAAAAACAATTAGCTCGAATCTTTGCAAATTTTATCAACTTTCATTTTATTTGAAGAGACTAACCAATTAGTATTAATATACACATATTTAATTTGCAAATAAAGGGTTTTGTTGCTGTTGTATACACTACTTATTCTGGGATGTATAGAAATTAGCTGACTTCAACTTCATTGATTTGAAGTCAATGAGGCTTATAGTAGAGCAAAGTGCACTGAACTGTAACTGAAATAACAAGGCACGGTTATGCTGAAGATACCATTCTCATTAGGACAAATCTTACATATAAGAACAGTTAGGCCATAGACAACAAACACAAAGATACTTACCGATTGTTTTCTTACCACAGCACCCAAATTGGCCTCCCTACCAGCACTCACACCTGCATTATGATACACAAAATTAATCACGGAGACAAGTAACTTCACAGAAAAAGGCATGCACGAGAGAGCAACAAATCAATTGCAAACCATTTGAAGTTTCCGGCTTGGCCTACGAGCAGTGCCATTTCACAAATTGGTGGCGAAAGAGAGGCTCTACGAGAGGCCCGCCCTACAATTCTTGGCTACTATCGCTACCCCATTCTGAGCTCCATCCTTTCGTGCCTTCAATTTTGTGGTTTTCTACACCACACAAAAGGTAAAAACCACATTGTCCCAAACAAAGAAAAATGACGTATTCACTAAACCTACTTTACGAACATTTGATCCTTTATTATCAGAAGGAGTCGGACTACGTTCGACGTCGCCGCCGCCGTCGCCGGCTCCAGACAAATTCGATACTAATCCTTTAGATTCCTGAGCCTCTTCGACAGAGGCATTATTGTCCACATTCATCGGATCTTTCTCCAGAGCTCCATTCCCGCTCTCCACTCCGCCTCTATTAGCGCCTTCCATTCCCCAACAAAAAAATTACACAAAATCCTAAAAAAATAGCAACAAATCATTCAAGAACTCAAATCGTTCAAGAATCATTCAACAAATCATTCAAGAACTCAAATCGTTCAAGAATTCTCCACCAAAGTAGATCAAACTGATCTACATCGAAATAATTGAGAAAAATACCAAAATTCGATCAAATAAGAGGGTAAAATAGAGATGCGAGAAAACCTCTACAACTTCTGTGACGGCAACCCCCTAACGGCCCCAACCTGAGAGAGAGAGTTTGTTGTTAATTGGAGAGAAAAAGAGAAAGTTGGAAGAGAATTTAGAAAAATGGAAGAAATGAGAGAGAAGGAGATGAAAAGCATTCTATCGCGGGTTGCAAAGCCAAAATTTAGGGCAGAGCTGTAAAAAAAAGGAGAGGAAATAAAATTTGGGACAACACTTTAAAAGTGTTTTGTTTAGTATATAACAATATATGACATTTTTAAGTGACCTAAAAAGTGTTATTGAATTTATGTTTACGATACTTTTAAAAATGTGTCATAGATGGAGAAAAATATTTAATTATCACGATATATTTTAGTAGAGTGTCATCACTAAAAAAAACTAATGGCACTTATATATAAAGTGCCCTAAATAAAGTATCGTTATTAACCTATTTTGTTGTAGTGTAGAACTGAAATATAGAAATCGACAAGTAAATGAAAGAACTATCAGAGAATGTACTCGCCTGTTATCCTGAGTGACTGATGAATACAGGTGTCCGAACCGGAGTCACAATGTCCTATTTAGAGCAATCACGGGTTATAAAGTGTCTAATATGAAATAAGAGAAATTATAATGCATTCTAAATTATTCTAGGTCATTTTGGGTCAAAGTCAACCTTTGGTCAACTTTGGTCAACCATGGTCAACTGTTCTGGTCAAACTAGGTCAACCCTAATTCAACTAGTCCATTATTCCAAGTTTAGGTCAAACTTGAGTTATCTAGTCATTTTAAGTCCATTTGGGTCAAGTCTAGGTCAAGTTTGACCCAAAGTTGACTTTTGTCAACTTGGTCAACTTGTTAGTCAACTATGCCAAGTTAGGCCTATTGGGTCAATCCTAACTAACTCACCAACCATAGGCTAATATCCTATATCAAAATCAAATATATTCATATACATTTAATTCAAAAATATATACAATAGGATATATATATTTATACATGTATATATAAAGGGGAAGGAAAAGAAAGGAATTATATGAAATGTGTGTGTGTGTGTGTGTGTGTGTGTGTGTGTGTGTGTGTGTGTGTGTGTGTGTGTGTGTGTGTGTGTGTGTGTGTGTGTGTATGAAACTGTGAAGGGGTGAACCCCAACCTCACAGTCACAAAAATCTAAGAACAAGTGTGTTTTAAATACCGAGATCGACATGTAAACGGCTAGGGGAAATTCGGCACATCATACACTGGCCAAGTATGGGATGGCTATCTTTCTTGTATAATTCACAGGGAGGTGGTTCGAGTATTTGAAAATGTTTACATGTCTACTCAAGTATTTCTCCGCCCAACTAATACGAGTGAATTCATAATACGACACGTAAATCGAGAATAAATCTAGCCAGAACGTGAAGGTGCTTGTAAGTGATTCTTGTTGTGGTTATTGTAATAGAGGCTAGACAAGTAAGGTGTGTGTGTTGTATACATGAATTCCAGAAATATCAATCTGTGTTTGTAACAGAGAATCAAATAGAATTGACTAGAACTGAAATATAGAAATCGACAAGTAAATGAAAGAACTATCAGAGAATGTACTCGCCTGTTACCCTGAGTGACTGATGAATATAGATGTCCGAACCGGAGTCACAATGTCCTATTTAGAGCAAACACAGGTTACAAAGTGTCTAATATGAAATAAGAGAAATTATAATACATTCTAAATGATTCTAGGTCATTTTGGGTCAAAGTCAACCTTTAGTCAACTTTGGTCAACCCTGGTCAACTATTCTGGTCAAACTATGTCAACCCTAAGTCAACTAGTCTATTATTCCAAGTTTAGGTCAAACTTGAGTTGTCTAGTTATTTTAAGTCCATTTGGGTCAAGTCTAGGTCAAGTTTGACCCAAAGTTGACGTTTATCAACTTGGTCAACTTGCTAGTCAACTATGCCAAGTAGGCCTATTAGGTCAATCGTAACTAACTCACCAACCATAGGAATATCCAATATCAAAATCAAATATTCATATACATTCAATTCAAAAATATACAATACAATAGGATATATATTTATACATATATACATAAAAGGGAAGGAAAAGAAAGGAATTATAGAAATATGGTGTCTGTGTATATATGAAACTGTGAAGGTGTGAACCCCAACCGCACAGTCACAAAATCTAAGAACAAGAAGGAATATATATATATTTTTATATATATATATATATATATATATAATAAGAACAAGAAGGAAATATATATAATATATATATTATATATAGAATATATATATACGCCT
>JANAVB010032618.1:16166622-16170217 GCA_029216955.1 Iris pallida | reverse complement strand
TAGTGACCCTTATATATAGGTTATATATATATTTGTTATATTTCTATTGTAGTATAAACCTATGAACCCTACCATTGACCTAGGTTACTAGCCTATAGGCTATAGAGTTAGCCTATGGCCCATGAACCCATGAGTCTAGACTTGACCTTAGGCCTATTGGGCCTAGTTTGACTACAAGTTTTGACCATGGTTGACCAAAGTCACTATAGGTCAACCTTAACCAAATTGACCTAGAAATAGTTTGGATGGACTCTAAATGACTTGGTGACTAAGGTTTGACTAAACCCTAGACTGTAAACTATTGGTTAGGGTTTTGACCTATATAAGGGTATTATTTATGACTTGGTTATATAGATAGCCCTATGTAGAGTGAAGATATGTATGGGGTTAAGTAGGATACTTAGAGTTGAGTCTTGATTGAGTTAGACTATGTTTAGCTTGATTATAATTAAGTTTGGTGTTGTCATATATATTTATATGTGATGTACTTGTTAGGGAGTTGGTTATACCTTAGCTTTGTAGAATGGTATCTTAGGTATCCTAAGACAGGTTAGCCTATGGTTAGTTATACCTTATAGAGTTTGACTTAAATATTGACCCTGGCTTAATTACCTGACTGACTAGTCCTTTGTTTGACCAATACCTTAGTTGGTCTAAGTTTGACCTAGACTTGACCCAGATTAATCATGTTCTAGTATTTGACTAGTTTGATTAGAGTGTTGACCAAGTTGACTTTAACCTAAATTTGACTAATCTTGACTTGTTGACCTTGTTTGACCTTGTATGACTTAGTTTAACTTCTTGTGACCTAGTATGATTTGATTTGACTTAGTTTGACTGTAGAGTTGACCAAGTTTGACTTTGACCTAGATTGGCTTAAAATTCATATAGATTGCATTGCAGATTTCATTTACCTTCATTTTGGACATGTCATAACGTATTACTCTATTTTAGGACATTGTGACCCTGGTACAGACATCTGATATTACACTACTCTTTCCAGAGTGTCAGGCGAGTATATTCTCTGATAATTCTCTCATTTATTGTCGATTACTGTATTTCAGTTCTATTAGTTCTATGTGATTCTCTGTATCAACGTATGGAATTTCTGGATTCAGTATCGACACATACCTTACTTGCTGGCCTCTATTACTGGAGTCATTAGTATCATTCCGGAATCATTTCTGGAATCATCACGTATGGCCAGACATCTCGATCTTTTGTCGATTTTGGATTCACTTGCTGGGCGGGAAAATATTGAGTAAGACATGTAGACATACCCCAAATCCGGAATCTCCTACTGGAATCTACCGGAAGCATAGCCATCTCTTGCCCGATCAGTGAGAGTGTGCCTGATACCTACAGCCGTTTGCATGTCGACCTCGATATTTTAAACACACTGTTAGATCATAGTTGGACTCACCCTGGTTTCATTGATCACTGTCGACTCATCCTGTACTGGAAATTACTGGTATCAGATTATATGGACTGGACTCACACTGGGATTATATTAGACTTATATCGTACTGTCTGGACTCACACATGATATTCTAGTTCAGTTAGCATTTATTACAGTCTTCATTGCCATGATTCTTCTCTTGTTTTAGTTACCTTTCTTTTCTTGTATCTTACTGTGTCTCTGTGCCATCATTACCTGCATAGAACTGCCATGCTCATCAATAAAACTGTCTATAACTGCTTTATAGTTCTTTGTCATTTACTTAGGTTTTTCTTGATGAGTTGTACTCGTTCCCGTCCTGATTGGACCTGTTGAAAATTACAGATATTCCTGAGGACACTGCCCTGCTTACCATGGACCTGGCGATGGATTAGCTACCTTTGGTTCTGACTCTCAGGAGTGATTCAGGAGATTAGCTAGTAGACCACTTTAGCTTTCATATTTGGCTTGTTGTATTAAGTTGGTTTGAGATATTGGTGTATTATTTTAGCAGTTAGTTGTTGTTGTCTTTAATTCCTTAGGTATAACTTCTGTGTTATCTTTTCGTGCTTAGACTTGTTTGAGTAGATCATACCCTTTACTTGCCCCATTCGGAGCTGATATCTGGACAAGTACTTTTTATATTCACTGCATGAGATTAGTTAGCAACCTAGAACAGCTTACTACCGCCGACACTGCGGCGTAGGCTGGACGTAACCACTTCTCGTGCCCCTATACAGGGTGCGGGCGTGACACGTTTTTAGTGGTGGCCCATGCAGAAGAGTGTTCCACCCAGCAGAAGAGTGCCTGATACGAGTCTTGGATAATACCGAACTTGACCTCAGCCGAGAAGAGGATCCAGATGTCATGGCATCCCGCTACAACGTTGGGGAGCCAAGCTGAAGCTGAATGGATTTGAGTTTTTTAGGGGGGGATTTTGGGTTCTATGATCACGAGGATGTCGATCTTTTGAATCTTCTTGAGACTAATTAACCTTCTCAAGGTGGGTTTATTTTTCAGACCCCTAACATGCCAAGAAAGAATGTTCATTAAGGTTATGGTGGGGAGGTGGTTTGCTGAGTTTCGCGGCTGACCTTGTGGTCATATCCGTTGACTCTTTGTTATTTTTTCTCTTTTTTGCTTAGAAGTTCTGGTGATAGTAGCCTCTTTTTCGCCCCGTCAGATTGTTGGTATCTTTAGTAATGTTATTCGCGTCCTCAGTCGGGTGCATGTAGACCTCCCGACTATTTTAGCTAATACACCGAAGTGGTTGTTCGGGCCGAAGAGGCCGGCCGCCTGTTGGCACCTGGCAACAGGAGCTTATCCGATGTTGGCCAGAGTATCCGCACTTATGATCGTGCATTGAGAGTCGAGGAGGAGTCCGCTGGTTCAGGTATCGATGGGGCCTCTTTTCTAGCAACTATTTGATTATCCAGGGGGAGTTGGTCGGCAACCGCCTCCCTGCCAGAGTCTCTTAAGTCCTCTGAACCTTCAACAAAGTTGTCCACTGCGACAGAGGTAGTAGACTCCAGGTGGACATCTGCCAGGTTTGATTCCGAATATCAAATTTGTTGAAGAGGTTAATAGCTGGGAGTTTGTGGGCACCATAGCTCTGCTCGGGGGACCGGGGATTGGGGGCTGGGTGCTTCGCTGCTTTTTTCAAATCGGACGTATGAGTTGGGAGGGCGTAGGATCGGAGAGAGTTGATTTTTATGCTGTTAGGAGGTGGCAGTCTTACGAATCACTTTCCTCTTTAGTTCTGGGTGAGCCTTGAAACAGTACTCGGTGGGGTGGCCTCGCATATGACAATGTTTACAGAAGATCACGTTGTTGTCATAGACAATTTGTTGGATGTGCATTTTGTTTCCAAGTTCAATCTGGATGTGGTTGGGTAGGTCCTTAGAAAAATCCAGTTCCATACATATTTTGGCGTAATTTCCCTGATAAGTAGCGGGTTTCGTCCGCCAAGTCCACGAAAGTACCGAAAGAGTTGGCGATTCGCTTAATGGCCGCTGTGGCGAAACATATGAGGGGTAGGTTGGAGAGGGTGACCTACGCGGAGACTAATGCTGAGTCTTCTTTAGTGTTGAATTCTGGGGTCCATTTAACGATTCTCATGCTATGATTGTCGATCTTTCCGGTGCCTTGGGTCCAGAA
>JANAVB010032618.1:16079122-16164122 GCA_029216955.1 Iris pallida | reverse complement strand
TTTAATATATATATAATATATATATATATATATATATATATATATATATATATATATATATATATATATATATATATATATTTGTACGTGTCACCCGATCCTCTCCCATATATATATATATATCTATTGTCACTTCCACTTTTCAAATTGAAAATAATTTTGTCATTTTTCATATTTTTCATATTTTGTGAATATTATTAATATTGTATTTTGGGGTTTGTTTGATCAGGTTTGAGTTTTGTCTCATTTCGACTTGTGTTAGTGACCCGAGTCAGTTTTAGACCCAATTGGACCCGACCAACTTGTCATGACCAAACCAAGATTTTTTTGACTAATCGTATTTAATTTTAGTAGGATTAGAGTTTAGAATTAGATTTAGAACTTGGAATTTAAATTTTCAAGTTACCATTTTGACCCCAACTCAAAATCCTTCTTTTCTTTGACTTGGAGGACATTTTTGTAATGTGCCAATGCCCCCACCCCTTCTAATATGTGGCTGGCTAGATTTGGAACCCCCTCCATTGTTCTCATTTGCAAGAAATGCTCTATCTTCTTCTTTTCTCTCTATATACAAAAACCCTCTTTTCTTTCTTGATTTCAAGCTTCAAGTAAGTCAAATCTCTTCCAAATCTTTTTCATTTCTAGATCTCTCTCTAATCTTGGTGCTAACCCTTGTTTATCTCTCATTTGTGGTTTTGATCTAGGTAGATCTAGCTTGGTGGTGATGTCAGCATAGATCTTGTGCTTTGACCTAAAAGAAGTAAATTTGGAGCTTTTCCTTGGATTCCAACTCCCTGAGGTAAACCCTCACTCTAACCTTTAATTACTTCTAATTAATGTCATTTGCATATTAGATGATGCCGGAGGTGTAGATAACTCATAAGAAGAGGTTTGGAATCCATTGGACTCAATTTAGGACTTTCGGCCTAGTTTAGTGTCAATTTAGAGAAAACCCTAAATTGACATGTTTGGATGTTGTCTCTAGCCTAATTAGACCTAATTAGGTTAGTTTGGATAAGATGAGGTTAGGTACATATCCATATTTTGGATACGTGGGAACGTTTCGCGAGAAATTATAAAAATACTTTTTTGGAGTTTTCGGGTTCCAACACACGGGTGACTTTTTGCACCGACACCAGAATCGGCAAGTTAGCACTTAGAATAGGTTCTAATCATTATTTAGGACTCGTGGATAGAATTTGGATCGAATTCGGGTAGGTTTGGTGTCCGTATTGTGTGGTATCGCGAATCGGACACCCCGAGTCGCCAGAATGGCCTTTTGGCCATTCGGCCCTCGTTTCTCGTTTTCGCTTGGATTGCTTGTGTGGGGTACGTGTCTAAGCTCTAGTGGTAGAATTGCGAGGATTTGGGTATTCGGATAGGTTTCGGGATGTTTTGAATATATATATATATATATATATATATATATATATATATATATATATATATATATATATATACACACACACACACACCACACACACACACCATACACTCACACATAACACACCCTCCCTCACCACACACACACACACCCACATACACTAACACAAATACATATTATATATAGATATATATATATATTCTATATATATATATAGATATATATATTATATATATTATATTATTTTATGAGTGTGTAATATATTTTAGTGTTAGAGAGTGTGAAGAGAGGAGAAGAAGGATGTGTGTATGTATGTACGTAAGTATATGTGTGTGTGGTGTTTTAGGTATGTTAGTTTGTTAGAGTAGTAGTTTTTTTGTTAGAGAAGTTAGATAGTGTCTTGGATAAGTTAGTATATATATCAAGCTAAGGTATATTAGATATTAGATATATTAGATAGATAGGTAGCTAGATATCTTAGATATTAGATATCTAAGATATCAAGATCTTAGTATCTTAGGATACTAGAGTAGATATCTAAGTATCCTAGGATATGTTAGATATCTAGATATTAGATATGTTAGGTAGTTAGATATCTAGGTATCTAAGATATTAGATATCTTAGGATTTAAGATATTGGTATTGAGATACCAAGTTGTATCTTGAGGGTATCAAGATACTAGTTAAGGGCAAGATAATGAGGATTACATTGTCATGGGGTAAGGTATTGGGATACCATGATAGGGTAAGGTATTAGTTTACCTTGATATAGGATAGATAACTAGTATGAGTTAGCTATTAGTCTAGGATGGTTGTTGGATGCCTAGGTAAGGGGTTTACCTAGCTAAGGTAAGGATTTATCTTAGGCTAAGATAATTGTGCTAAACCAAGATATTGGTATCGGGATACCAATAGGGCCAAGAGATATGGTATCTTGGTAGGTAAATGTTAGGAATAGGATACTTAGACTAGTTTGACCTCGGTTGACCAAGTTTGATTATTTTGACCAAAAGTCAACTAAAAGTCAACACTTGGCCTAGAAATGACTTGAACTTGACCAGAGTTGACCATTGACCAAAACTTAACTGTGAGTCAACCATTAGTCTAGTTTGACTTAGATTGGACTAGAAGTTGACCAGAGTGGACCAGTTGACAAAAAGTCAACTGTAAGTCAACCTTTGACCTAGTTTGATTTGTGTGACCTAGTTTGACTTAGTGTGACCTAGTTTGACTAAGCTTGACCTAGATTTGTATATCATACACTAGAAATTATGTCTAACACTGTTAAACCCTAATTTAACTCATGGTATCTCATCTTAGGGTATGCGACATCACTATGAGCATCGATTCCATTTGACAGCTCAGGACCGTAGGCGAGTACATTCACTGATAGTTTTCATATTCTTGATATCTGCTATATCCGATTCAGTTGCAGTGTTTTACTTGATTTTCAATACGATGGTTCACGGACTAGTATACGTCAGATCCTGTCATGAGATGTTATTCCTGGACTTTCTTGGTATATTGGTACATTGTCGATCTTCTTTCCTGTACTTATATAGACACTGATTTGGGAGTGGACTGGCCCCTTGCTCTTTAAATCTCATGTCATGACATGTCATGGCTGGATCCATTATACTACTCGGGGATGGAGAGTTATTAGAGGTTATGTGATCATTACCCCCACTTGTTACTACTTGTGCATAGCTCCACCCTCACCATACGTATGGTATAGCCTGACCTGATACTACTTGTGCATAGCTTTTCATTCGGCTGGCCTGATCCTCTATACTACTTGTTCATAGTCGGTCAAATGGAACAGCCTGATCTTGACCCAAGTCGATCACATAATGCTCTAATACTCAAGGCACTATTTATATTTATATTGTACATCAGATGTTCCTGTACTGTTCTACTTTCCTGTACATTATATCCTGACATGATATCATGTTCTATATATCCTGTTTATATCCCAGTCTTGATATTTTATCTTGTATTCCATTACAATTTTCTCTTATAGCATTTGTCAATTCAATTGAACTGTTGTTGGTATTTATACTTGCTCATTATCCTGACAGGATAATTCTGTTGATGTTTACAGAGGATTTAGAGGCCTACTGCTCGACCTATTATGGGTATGGCATAGATGGAGAGTACGACCTGGATATTCCTGTGGGGTCGGTGCCCATTAAGGACGCACCGTCTGCTCTGACCTAGATTAGTTAGGTTTAACTGGACTGCGTTCCAGCTTATTATTTTGGGTTGTAGTATATATATTTTTGGGATTGTATAATGTTTTAAACTCTAAACTTCTGGTTGTGACTCTGTGACTTGCATCTATTTTCAGCTTTTCTATTTCCATCATATCTTTATCACATTGTGCTTATCTTCCCTAGATGTCATGTGATTGAGTTATATATATTCCTCCGTGCGGAGATGACAGGTTTATATATATTGTTGATGTTAGATTTTATAGACGACCTATACAGCATTCTACCGTCGACACTACGGCGTAGGCTGGACGTACCCACGTGCTTGTACCCCTAACAGGGTACGGGTCGTGACACACACACACATACACACACACATACACACATACACACACACACACACACACACACACACACACACACACACACACACACACACACATATATATTAATCAACCAGAGATATAAAGAACGAGATGTCCCCACCCCTGCCTTCTTCCCCGAGATGTCCCCACCACTCTCCCCCTCCGGTGGGCCGGCTGTAGGCGGCGCGACCCTCCCCCTCCCCCGTCTTCTACCGTCCATAGATGCACCCTCCGCCTCCCCTACCCGTCACACTGCAGGGATCCCCGTGGCCCTCCGATCTCCTCGCTTTTGTTGGCCTCCAGTCGGACCCTCTTCCGGCAGCTCCCACATCCCTCCCTCGTCGCCCCCGTGGTGCCCGACCTGCCGTCGATCGCATCACTCTCCCCATCCCCATCTTTCTTTTCTCCCCCTCCTTTTCCTCGCATGCTCAACGGAGTTTGCCTCCCAGGCCGGCCTTTCTGTCCCCGTTGGCTTGGTCGTCGGCAGCCTCTGGGGTGCTAGCGGGAGTACCGAGCTCCCCTCGAGCTCCGTGTTTCCTGTCTCCTCGGTCCCGATGCCCCTGTAGGAAGATATTCGAATTTCGAATTCCCCCTCGTTATCGGCGCCCGCGTCTTGCTCGTTGCACCAGATCGACGCTTCCCTATCATATGTGCTGGGCGCACTCCCCTCCTGCTGTTGGGTGCATCATTCCCCAGAAGCTTACCCATGGCACTTGCCGCTGGTGCCTATCCACTTGCTGTGGGGCCCAACAGCAATAGCGTCCCCTCTCTTTGGCCCAACCTTGCTGGCGCCATAGGATCTCCCCAGCCACTGTCTGTTGGCACCCTGATGTTGCCGCTAGGCGCCCAAGTGCTAGTGGGGCCAGGTGCTGTTGGACCCCCTACCATGCATGGCGCTTGCCCACGCCTCTATCAGTCAGGCGCACACCCGAATTTGTGTACCTCTTGGCCTCTCGTTGATGGTTGTTTCCCCTCGGTCAAGGGGCCCCCTGGGATAGGTGCCCTCCCCCTGTCAGGGCCCTCAGCTCTGGACGCCCATTATCAAGGGCCCTCCGTTGTTGGCACCCTTGGATCTTTTGGCGCCTTCCCCCTCGCTTCTGTCCTCCCGGCCCCCGCGGCTGTTTGCCATCGAAAATAGGGGGAATACAAAAGGTTTTTTATTGCAACTTTTTGTATTTCGATTACAAACAGAACAGTATACAATGTAGGACTTAGATATATTCCTTTGAATACACTTTTATTTTTATCTGGAAACTGTGTTAATGGAGCGAGTGGTAATGCGTTGACTCCATTGACGATCTGACGACGATCTTGAATTCTCTGAAGGTCTGGGTTGCTCTGGATGCCAGAGCATTTTGAGGGAAAGAAGACGTGAAGTGCCTCTCCTGCTCTCTGGATATGATTTGTGGATATATCTCTGTGTATATATCTTTGTCTGTGTTGAAGGAATGGTCCTTCTATTTATAGGCAGCAGGCTGGGCTGCCTCTGCACGCATATGTAGGATGCACCTGGATGTGGGAACGCCACATGGCTGATGCTGGCGGAGGCGCATGGATGATGCGCTTTGAATATGTTTAAACTGCTATATTTGGGCTGCGATGGGGCTGACACATGGCAGTTGCGAGGATTCAGTTGTTACTGAGATCTTGAGTGGTTAGCACCCATTCGTAGGCAGAACTGAGTCAAATGACACATGGCACGTGTTCATGGCTCAAAGATCTTAGATTTAGGGGAGAGTGATCTGTCTTGATGCGCCTAGGATCGGGCGCATAGAGAGGACTGAGATGCTGTCTTTAGGGATCAGGAGCGTGTCCGGGCACATGGCTTTTGAGGCGCATGCAGGGCTTCATATCAGGATGCGCCTAGGATCAGACGTATGGGGTGACTTGGTCTATGACTTCGAGGAGTCATAGGTAAGTCCAGACGCATGGCTTTTGAGGTGCATGCAGAGCTTTTGGGTGCATGGCTGTGGAAGCGCATGCAGAGACTTGGCTTTTGTCTTGAGATCAGGAGTAAGTCTAGGGGCGCATGGATTTTGAGGCGCATGCAGTCTTCTCGGCGCATGGCTACGAGGCGCATGCGAATGAACGATCGGCCACGTGGCAAGGACAGTTGTAGCCGACCAAAAGTGTAATGATGGTGCTAATGTCAGCGGCTCTTCGTTTTCTATAAAGGACGGCTGATTGGGCGGCTCTTTGGAAGATGTGTTGTCGCCTTTGTCACTCAGCATTCAATGCTTGATGATGACAAGTTTGAAAGAGGGCATCGGTTAATTCCAATCTGGGTGTATGGGTCTATGTCCCACTGGGTGCATGTGCATGATGTCGACGGCGCATCTGCCATGTGTCGCATCCTCTTTGGCCCATATGTTGAGTTCTTTGAGGCATTGATGGCTGTTTGACTTAACTGAATTTGAAGAGGCAGATTCATCACTATAAATGCAAGTTCGTTACACTGACTTCGAGAAGGTTGCCACTTGGTGCATGGGTTTGATTTGCCCGGCCTACAAATAGCAACAGTTGATAGAGAGTTTTGTTTGTCTTTCTCTAGACTTCTCGACGAAGATGAATTTGACTGATCCTCCTCGGTAGCAAGACGTTGCACTGTGGGTTGTGGACCCCTTTGTTCGAAGAAGCTTTGACGATAAACTCCTTCAGGAGACTAAAATGCATCGGGAATGGACACGATAGTTTATGTTCGAGCCCCTTACTGGCAGTGTTCTTCTACGAGACGACATCGAGTGCCGAGTTGAATGCATGGTTTGGGTTTGATGTGCTCAAGCCTCATTATGATGGAAGAGACCCAGGCTGGTAGATGCGTCTGTGCGTTGACGAAAAAGTGACTCGCTCTTACGAGGGAGGACGATGCGCCTGCAGACTAATGTGCCAGGTTGAGACGTCAGAGTGATGCGCCTAGTTGAGAGTAGGCTGTTACAAAGTCTTCAATTGGCATTATATTTCTGAGATAATATCGGACATGTGCAGCAGATTTGAAGTCGCTGGAGCACAGACTGCCTTGGTGGTGGAGCCACTGTCTTGCAACAACAGCAGTTGATGGTGACCCTGGCACAAGTGTGCCCCGCGAGGGGTGCATCGTGCTTAATGGTCAGCTCTCCTGATCAGCATTTGTGAGTGATCACATTACGCAAACCATGAGGGGAGAGTTTCACTTTCATACCCCTTTAGGCGCATGGTGAGGCCAAGTGCAGGGGTGGTCATGTGAATGCTGCACCTCCTGATCTAGTTCCAGCGCATAAAATGCATGAAGATCATAAGTAGAAGAGCAGCACATATTGTAAGTGGAACCCACTTTATGCGCACAGCCCATGTGGGTGTATGGGTTTGACACCTCAAGGTTTGCCCCATGACTTGGTTTAAAATGCAGAAGATGCGCCCAAGTAGAAGGGGGACTTTAAGTGTTGACCCATTTCGGGTGCGAAAGCACCTGAGTCGACTTCTGTACAGCTTACTATTAGCCGTGCGCATGACTTTTAGCACACGTTTTGTAAGCCCATGATCCAAATTTTCCCATTTGGTCATGTTAAACCTTTGGTACACACTTTTATTTTACACAAGGCATAGATTGGATAGGATAAATATTTAACTTTACAAAAGATGAAGTTTTGAGGGGCCTTAACACAAAAGCTCCAAAACCCACAAATTCAAAATTAGGCTGGCCCCTTATGATAACTCTGTTATTATCCAAATTTTGATAAAAGACTTCCGTCCAAGAATTTGATTAATCAGAGGATCAATCCAAATCTACTTCCTTCTTATCCCTCCTAACAAATCAAACCCTATTTAAACACGAGGAAGGGGGATAGCAGAATTTCCTCATCTATATTAATCCTAGAAAGTCGGCTACCTCTACTTCTTCGTGGACTGCTCCATCAAGAACTCGCACCCAAAGATCTTGAGGTTAGTAAGGCTTTCAAGTTATGTGTAGTATCAGTTTTAGCAAAAGGCATGGACTGTTGATACTTTACTTGTATCAGATAATTGCTATATAGATGTGGTGGCCTAGAATCAACATATGTCCCAAATAAAACCTATGAATAGGCTTATGCAACTGTCTAAGGACCTATGGGAATAAGGGCATACCAGCAAACAAGCATTATGGTGTAGACATTAAGTTTCGGGATGGTACAATACTCTGTAGAAAGGGGATTTCTGAGTGTCTTGGCCTTATACTTAGGATAGAAACCTAGATTCACTGAATATTAGGAAATGGAGACTGCCTAGAGAGGGCTACCAGAGTTGAGATCACTGGGGGATACATTAGTATACTTGGTATCATACAGAGACCTTAACATCGAGTGTGACACCTTGGTACTTGATGGATTGATAGTGTTATTTTTGACCCAACTGTAAACACCTAGCTTTACCTGATACCCTACTGGACTTCTCACATCAAGTCAACATCCTTTAATCTACACCAAGATAGAGTTCAGGGTATAGACTGCAGGACTAGGTACCAAACTTAGTAGCTGTAGCAGCACCTACATGTATGGTGAAATAAAGTAGGAGTACAGACCAGTGGATATAGAAGTTTTACCAATAGAGCAAGAGGGTGAGTCATGGCCTGGGAGATCAGTGTTCTGAGGAAGATACCTGATATACCAGGATATTATAATAGTATACCTAGCCAAACCTACCAACTAATAGCTACAGGTTGTGTCTTTCCACATAGGTCTGAGTAATGGACACTAAGGGATAGTTGTCCATATATATATATATATTTTTTTTTCCATATATATATATATATATATATATATATATATATATATATATATATATATATATAAATATATATATATATATATATATATATATATATATATATATATATTAAAAAGGGATGTGCCCCCACTGTACTCATTAGATGTTGCCATAAGAGATTTTCTTCGTGAACCATTGGTACTGGCATAAAAGCCCTTCCTTGTATCCTCGAGATACTGATATCAAGTACTCTGTTAAAAAAAGGGTATCCTCAAGATACTGATATCAAGTACTCTGTTAAAAAGAGTTGAGACACCTAGTAGATAAACAAAGAAAGGAATTAAGGAGTCTTGAAGCACCAGTTTAACCCATTAGTTGCAACTCGAGGCAGTCAATATTTTGGGAAGTAGTACCTGGGATTGCATATCAGTCTACACTCACAAATTAAGGTATCAATGTACCAGGTTGCATCAAGTGCCTCACAGACTTGGGTAGGGGTCACTCCTATGACCATCTAAAGAATGGAAATAGATTACCACCAGTTTATTTCATGAGCTTGTATGGTATATATGTTAAAAGTGACAAGCTGGAGATGTAACATGTAACCTTCCTATAAATATATAAAGTGCACAAATTCTCATGTCGATGTATGGTTGAGCCCACATCAGTACCTTATTTTTTATCAAGGCTTGTCATCTGTAAAAAAAATAGTTTAGGAAGATGACTGAATCATTGCCATACATACTAATATAGTCATGAGACAATATTGGACCATGAACTTTTCTGAAATGGATAGGAGTACCAAACTAGGATTTACTAATGGGTAGATTCAACACAAGGATAGTACTGATATAAGTGTAAGATCAGTATACATGTATAATGTAACGCTCCAGTCCCAAAATACATAGAACCAAGTACGTGAACATGCCAGCTGCACATGTACGAAGAATACTCCAATATATGGAATCCTCATATATGCACATAAGTTGTAAATAAAATAATCACAGGCCAGAATAATATAATCTAATCTTATCACAGCTCAACACAGAAGATAATAGAGTCCAAATAATAAATAAGTGAATCAAAAGATAGCCAGGTGAACATGCTCACTCCAAACAGCTATGAAAATAGCCTCACAAGATCGAAGTCCAACCTTCGCAAAATAGAAAGAAAAAGATGTAAAAATAATGTCCACTAATGTCTCAAATAACGAATAGACTAGAAATCAGTAGGAACTGCATTGTCATCGATGTAAATTGAATCCAATGCCACCCCGTACTCCTGCGGGAAGTCGTCTAATCCTGGAGAGATAACCAGGTCCTCAGAGGGACATAACAAGATACAAGAAAACACCATACCATGTAACTGTGATAATATAATAAGAAAGAAAGGTATACATGCAATAGGGTTCCTGACCATTCTACTGTAAATATACAGTTGAGATAGAATCCTTCGACGCATGAGCCTTGGCTGAATATAGGATCCAGTATAGTCCCCTCTTGGGCACCAGTGACCAAGCGCATAACGTTCCAAGAACGACAGTGGCCAACCTGAGAGGCTAATCATACCCGTATCTCCAGCGGAGCTTCCGGGTTACAAGGGAAGTACAATCGAAGATCATACGTCAGGTATTGTTCTCCCCACCCAATGCCTAGTATCATCATCTCCATGACTGACATGTACCTCTAGTAATTGTCAAGTCTTCTAGCATGCAATTCTATTGGCAGTTACTCCTATCCGTCGCATGCTCCATACGTATCGGTGGCCAGCCGACTACGCAGGTACGTATCCTACATGTGACTCACATCATGTGATAAAGCAAGTGTCAAGGCCATATGAGATATACCAATACCTCAACATCAATGGGTGGTCACTAGACTAAGTCAATGTAAAAAAATATAAATAAAGCGAGAAAACGACCGATAGAGTCACTTGCACCCAAGTGTGATTTGGACGCACATTTTTATAATATAAACAAATAAGAAATGCTGAAAATAACAACTGAAAATAAGAATATAATAATCATAGAGTAAGGTGGCAAGGTATCTTTTCCTGATGGTGCAAAGTGGCAAGTCCAGGAAATCACAATGTCAGCCAAAAAATGTCACAATCTCCAAACAAGTCCGGATGCTGAAACAAATATCAAATACATACTCGGTGCATAGATATACCTGGGAAACGCCTGTCCAAACACTACTAAAATCTGTCAAATTAGCGACGCCTCAATACGTCGCTAAATAGGGAAAATACGTCGCTAATTCATATTAGCGACGTATTTAGCGACGTATGCGCGTAGTCGCGATTAACCTAGTCGCTAAACAAGAAAATGTCGCAATACGTCGCTATTGCGACGAGCTTTAGCGACGCAGATACGTCGCTAATTCAGCGACTGCCAGCGACGTAAAACGTCATCATTTACCGACGAATACTAGCGACGTTAAGCGACTTGACATGCATCGATACTGACCTGGCTTGAGAGCCATATGGCGACGTTCTGCGACTTTTCTACGTCGCTACAGTATCGACGTTTAGTGACGATCAGTGACGATTTTTCTCACAGTTAGCGACGTTGATAGCGACGTTATTGTCGTCGCTGAACGTCGAAAATCGTCGCTGAACGTCGCTAATATTAAAAAAATAAAAAAATACAGCATTTGTAGCATTCCCTGCAGCATTTGCAGCATCCCCTGCAGCATTTGCAGCATCCCCTACAGCATTTGCAGCATCCCCCACACCATTTGTTACAGCAACAACGATGTGTATCATGAACACAGTATCAAACAACACAGATACACACAATCACGAACACGTTTGAAACACAATCTCATCAATCAACACAGATATATAAAAATTTGTAACAACAATGTCAAACATAATGGTCCACAACTTAATTGCCAAGAATGGGAACGAATGGCTTAGAACACAACCTAAATTCATTCTAGCATACATTAGTGTGAATCATCTATGTTCTGTACATATGGTGTAGTATATGTTCTTATCGTATGTAGTATCTGAAGAATGTAACAGAATCAAGATGAACTCACATAATGTAATACTAAGACATCATCTACTACTATATATATAAGATATAGTGATAGGTTGTCGTATCATCATTGCCGAGGGATGAGGGTCGGAGGACAGTCAACTTTATCTACGGCTACATAGTTTCTGCCTCGTCAGTGGAATGGCTGCAGGGACTATGTCCTGATCACGATGTCGTACCGTAGATTAATGCAAATGGAGCTGGAGCCAAAATACAGAAACCAAAATATGATATCCACCTCAAGTGTAGAGTCGGGGGATCAGAAGAACTTTTCCACCCTCTCCCTCTCTCACGCTATCAACGTCACAACTTTTCCACCTCAAGTTCTGATCAAGCATCTTCCTTCTCCTCTCCTCCACCATGGCTCTGAACCCATCTGCTCCTCCCTACTTCCCTTCTTCTTATTTGACTCTCTCAGCCACATATGATATCCAGCTCAATTATAGAGTCGGGGGAGAAGAAGTGGACAGGAAGAGGAGGGGGAAGTAGCACAACCGGCGGCATGACCCGGAGGAAGTACAGAGGTTTTCTTCAACATACATAGGAGAAATATAAGGATATATCTTTTCACAACATATCACCTTGTCAAAGACCCTTAATGTGACATCCATGTTACCGTGGTGTTGGAAGACTAACATGTCATAATTTTCTAAGACGTGTGTTTTGACATAATCCTCCAACCGGATTTCAGTTCTATGTAATAATGCAAGATTACTACATAGGAGGAAAGAGTTGGGAAGATTATGTCAAAACACACGGCTTAGAAAATTATGACATGTTAGTCTTTCGACACCGCGGTAACATGGATGTCACATTAAGGGTCTTTGACAAGATGACATATTGTGAAAAGATATATCCTTATAGTTCTCCTACGTATGTTGAAGAAAACCTCTGTACTTTCTCTGGGTCATGCCGCCGGCTGTGCTGCTTCCCCCTCTTCTTCCTGTCCACTTCTTCTCCCCCGACTCTACACTTGAGCTGGATATCATATGCGGCTGAGAGAGTCAAATAAGAAGAAGGAAAGTAGGGAGGAGCAGATGGGTTCAGAGCCATGGTGGAGGATAGGAGAAGAAAGATGCTTGATCAGAACGGATGGCTTAGAACACAACCCAAAATTCATTCTAGCATACATTAGTGTGAATCATCTATATTCTGTACATATGGTGTAGTATATGTTCTTATCGAATGTAGTATCTGAAGAATGTAACAGAATTAAGATGAACTCACATAATGTAATACTAAAACGTCATCTAGTACTATATAAGATATAGTGATAGGTTGTCGTATCATCATTGCCGAGGAGGAGCCACTTCCCCCGGCTCTACAGAATCAATGTCATCCGAGGAAGGCAAAACTGAATCAGCATTGTCTTCCGAATCGTCCTCATCAAGGCATAACGGGCTGCTCAGCGTGCCCAGCTTCTTCAACTTCTCGCTGGCTGCAGAGTCGAAATGGGAACGGGTCCTCTTTGTCGGCCCGGAGCTCTGACTCGCACTCGTCGTCTCGCTACCGGTTTTCTCTCCTCCTATGACGCGGGTCATAAGAAAAGAAATTTCGTACCTCTTCTTCACATAAACATCATTGCCGCCTTGTACTCGAGCCTCCTCGTCTGTGACGCTATCCAACTTCTCGGTGTCTATATTGTCACTCGAATCTCCCCTTCGACTCGTATCGTCCTCTTATTTGCCTGTCTTTTTGC
The DNA here is from genome assembly GCA_029216955.1 of Iris pallida. Taxonomy (NCBI): domain Eukaryota; kingdom Viridiplantae; phylum Streptophyta; class Magnoliopsida; order Asparagales; family Iridaceae; genus Iris; species Iris pallida. The sequence goes on along the minus strand of JANAVB010032618.1, from coordinate 16,150,702 downwards.
TTCCTGTCTTGCAATCATCTGCTATCACCGCCGACTCATTCGACTCATTCTTCGAGTCTTCCTTCTCTTCCTCGAAGTCATCGGAGAAGGAGTCGAATGAGACGGCGGTGATAGCAGATGATTGCAAGACAGGGAGCGAAAAGACAGGCGAATAAGAGGACGATACGAGTCGAAGGGGAGATTCGAGTGACAATGTAGACACCGAGAAGTTGGATAGCGTCACAGACGAGGAGGCTCGAGTACAAGGCGGCAATGATGTTTATGTGAAGAAGAGGTACGAAATTTCTTTTCTTATGACCCGCGTCAGAGGAGGAGAGGAAACCGGTAGCGAGGCGACGAGTGCGAGTCAGAGCTCTGGGCCAGCAAAGAGGACCCGTTCCCATTTCGACTCTGCAGCCAGCGAGAAGTTGAAAAAGCTGGGCACGTTGAGAAGCCCGTTATGCCTTGATGAGGATGATCCGGAAGACAATGCTGATTCAGTTTTGCCTTCCTCGGATGGCATTGATTCTGTAGAGCCGTGTATAAAGAGGAAGAGATTGGGAGTAGAGTGGACCCGGAGGGAAATGAGAGATGAAGGATGGCTCAGGGAAGGGGGCAGATGAAGGATGGCTCTGAACACAACCTAATATTCATTCTAGCATAAATTAGTGTGAATCATCTATGTTCTGTACATATGGTGTAGTATATGTTCTTATCGTATGTAGTATCTGAAGAATGTAACAGAATCAAGATGAACTCACATAATGTAATACTAAGACATCATCTACTACTATATATATAAGATATAGTGATAGGTTGTCGTATCATCATTGCCGAGGGATGAGGGTCGGAGGACAGTCAACTTTATCTACGGCTACATAGTTTCTGCCTCGCCAGTCGAATGGCTGCAGGGACCATGTCGTACCGTAGATTAATACAAATGGAGCTGGAGCCAAAATACAGAAACCAAAATACAAAATACAGAATCAAATCCCTGGTTTCCCCGAAAATACAAAACACATTTCTAATTAATATGTATTTTAAGTGTGAGAACGGATGGCTCAGAACACAACCCAACCGGAGAGGATACTCTACAGATCCATCTGAGTAGGACGTATACTCTGAGAGATTACCTTTATAAGAATAATATCAGTAGTGGGATTGAGTGTGTACGTCCTACTCAGATGGGTCTCTCACCGTTACTATTTTTTCTGACAGCATGGTGGATGTGCTCCGTCAACAGATTCTTGCTCCGAGCCAAAACTTTGGCCCGGAGCTCAAGTGGACATCCTTGGTGTAGAGCTCGAGTGAGAGGTTCCTGACAGCATGGTGGTCTCCTTTGTCAATGTATCCGTACTCGTCCCACAACTAATGTGTAATGAGCACGGATACATTGACAAAGGAGACCACCATGCTGTCAAGAACCTCTCACTCGAGCTCTACACCAAGGATGTCCACTTGAGCTCCGGGGCAAAGTTTTGGCTCGGAGCAAGAATCTGTTGACGGAGCACATCCACCATGCTGTCAGAAAAAATAGTAATGGTGAGAGACCCATCTGAGTAGGACGTACACACTCAATCCCACTACTGATATCATACTTGTAAAGATGATCTCTCAGAGTATACGTCCTACTCAGATGGATCTTTCAGAGTATCCTCTCTGGTTGGTTGTCGTATCGTCATTGCCTAGGGATGAGGGTCGTAGTACCAATACAATCCAGAGATTGACATAGTACTAATTCATATATGTAGTCCAATACAAATAGTCTAATACAAAAACAACCCAATACAAATAGTCCAATACAAATAAGTACTAATAGCTAATGAGAACCACGCTGCTCACGCAAACGCTCAGTGATACGTTCACACAATCACCTCGTAAAAGCGAGATTTTTGGCGCGATGAGAGATGCCGTCCCTTGCAAGGACTGCATGAAGAGAACTCTCGGTCTCACTAGCTACCGGTGCTGGATGAATAGAACTCCCGGTCTCACTAGCAACCGGTGCCACTTCCTCCTTAACTGTAGGAGGAGCCACCTTAGCATTCACTGTTTCCCTCAAACGACGTGCCGCTCCTCGGGTCATGGGTGCCATCTGGTAAGCAAGCTAATATAATTGTAATATAAGCAAGCTAACTAAAGGAACCATCATGTAATTTGAGTACATTTTCGAAAGCAGATAAAGTACAATAAATTCAATTTTTTGCCAAGTAGCAGAACGGATGGCTCAAAACACAACCCTAAAATTCATTCTAGCATACATTAGTGTGAATCATCTATGTTCTGTACATATGGTGTAGTATATGTTCTTATCGTATGTAGTATCTGAAGAATGTAACAGAATCAAGATGAACTCACATAATGTAATACTAAGACATCATCTACTACTATATATATAAGATATAGTGATAGGTTGTCGTATCATCATTGCCGAGGGATGAAGGTCGAAGGACAGTCAACTTTATCTACGGCTACATAGTTTCTGCCTCGCCAATCGAATGGCTATAGGGACTGTCCTGATCACGATGTCGTACCGTAGATTTAGGATTTAAAATATGGTATTCAGGTCAACTTAATTCAGTCAAAGGGTACTGAACAGAAAGTCTAATTATTCCATATTTCAGTAATGTCAGTGAGCTAAATCATACTCAACTGTCGAGAATACTTAGGAGAAAACTCATTCATAGGATTAGTATCTATCCTTCATGACACAGCTAAAATTTTATAGGGCTCGATAATAATTATTAGTCAATTTATTCATCATTTCAAAACCCTGAAAATGCCCAAAAAAACTCCCAGTATCAGTAAATAGGGCTCGAACCCTAAATTAGAATTCGAATCCAAGCAAAACATCAAATTGACAGTTGATATGCCCAAAAAAATGAGATTTTTTAGTATATAGGTGTCACACTGTGAATCTCGTGTCCACACAGTTGGACATGACGTGTCCAAACCAACAAAATAGGTGTCACACGAACTAGAAGCGAGTCCACGCTCTCGTGTCCCCCGCAGCGAGTCCACTGTCAGTATCGTGTCCCCCGCAGCGAGTCCACGCTCTCGTGGACACGAACTAGAAGCGAGAGAGAGAGCTAGAAGACGAGGAAAAACTGGGAAGGAGCTACCAGAGGAGGAGGAGAAGGAGGAGCTACCTGAGGAAGGAGGAGGAGGAGAAGGAGGTGGCCGGAGGAGGGAGATCGTCGGAGGAGCGCCGCGGAGGAGGAGGCCGGAGGAGGGAAATCGCCAGAGGAGCGTCGCGGAGGAGGAGCGTGCCCAAAATTAGGGGGGAAAAAATTGTGAATGATCGAAAAGGAAACCCTCGCTGGCTATATGAAACGATTAGCGACGTCCTTATAGGACGTCGCTAAACGTCGCTGATATATAATAAACGGCGACACAACTTTAAATGCGTCGCTACACGTCGCTATATCAGTGACAGGTACCGACGAACTTGCAACGCACTATCCCATTTAACAAAATGTAGCCGCTAGACGTCGCTATTAGTCGATGTTGGCGACAAACAGCGACGTCTTTTATTAACGTCGCTAAAATCCCAAATATTAGCGACAAAATTTCACGGAGTCGCTAAATACATCGCTGATATGACTTATTTTAGTAGTGAAAAGTCTAATTCTGGAACAGGGGCAAAATCATAATTTCGGGTCAAAACGATGTCCACCGTTGGACCCGCTTTGCACCAAAATGCGTGCCGAAGTCTATTGTCTCTAAAGTCGTCAAACTACATGTCAACGGATTCAGTTTGAGGAGAGGAACTCAATGATATATTCAGTTTTGGATTCCGATGAGCCACATACAAAATCGCCCGTTTGAGTGGGTCATGGGCCCGCCAAAAAGGAGTTTCAGTCGACCTTCTCAGAATTGAACCAAACTTGGCACACAGGACCAGAATTTCAATTCAGACCTGTTGGCGCAAGTTTCGTCTCGATCCGACGACTGTACACGACGTTAGGGCAAAGTTTGCAAATTGGCGATACGGGGGTACCTTGATGGATACGGACTGATTTCGTCGCACACACGCGACGAAACTGAGTTCCGTCAGTTCCCACACGTTAGCAACGTCCATACGTGTCTTTCGATGCATGTAGCGCACGACCATGTCGCTCGGTTTGTCGTGGCGCACGCCGTATCGAGAAAAATTTCAGAATTTTATATATGTTAACACAGTTTTTCCTCGAACTTCAATATCATTTTACTTTTTACACGTTAATCGAAACGACGATCCAGAAGATGCGTTACGATCTCGGTTATGTTGTCTTTTACTGTTTCCAATTAGTTTCTATAAATTTTTAATGCACAACAAGAAAATTGGCCGACAAGTTGTTGTTTAGAATTGGTTTAACCAGTCCAGAAAATCTATTTTTTTTGCTAACTTCGGTTTGTTTTTTCGAACAAGTTAGTGGATCGTTTTGAAATCCGTCTGAAGGACCTCAAAGAGGGTCATGTGGGCTACACGTATAAATTCGTAGATCAAAAAATGATTGAATGAGATGGGTGAAAACGAAGAGAGAAGGTGAGTACCTTACTGCTTTGCTGTCGATGTTGTTGTCGATGGTTTTGTCGTCTACTTCGCGAGCACGGCTTCGCTAACTTCGTGAGGGCTTCAACGAGGAGAGAAGGACGCGCGTATGTGAGGAGAGGAGGGAGGTGGAAGAGATTTGGAGGCTAGGGTTTTGTAAATCCTCCTCCCGAGCTCGATATATATGTAGGAGTCGGCTAAGAATTCGAAGTTGTAATGCAACTTTGACTCAGGTTCCTATTGGGTTCGGTTTTCCTTGGTTCTCTATATGTGGTTGTTCGAAATTTAAGCAACTTAGCTGCTGGGTTCTATGAAGGGTCGCCCCCTCTAATTACTTAAGCTGTTGGCAGCAGCTTGTTGCTCGATTGGAAAGTTGGGTGGTCGGTTCCCATGTGAGCCGACCACAATGCTAAGTTAACTTCTTCTTCTTCTTTTTTTAAATTCTTTTTCTTATTCTTATAAATTCTATTTCTTTTTCTTATATTTCACTTTTTTCTTAAATTTTTATTTCCAAATTCTATCTTACACACAAGAATAACTATATTATAACTATTTAGCCAAAATTCTAATTTAATAATTAATTTAAATATTAAAAAAATTAGGGATTTTACATATAAGAATTTTAGTTCACCGAGAAGACCAATGGGAAAACCTAGTACAGTCCAATAGTCATAAACCCAAATTGATTAGGACTAACTTAGAAAACTAACAAGTAAGTAGAGGTTTGGTTTTGCTCAGTTATTGACAGTATATATACTCATCAAATAGGTTACTTGGATCTCGATTTGGACTCAGACCCGTGCCAGTAGCTCAGGAATCCAGGCGAGTACAGTTTATTGTCTGTTTTCGATATTGATTTTTACTATATTTTACTGTTGGTCATTGGTTATATGGTTTTTATCATCTTTTTATATTCTGTCATAATTTGTTAAGTCGGGAATGAGAAGTACCAAGGATGTGTGATCCGACCGTAGACATTGTAGATCTCGTAGACATTGTTTAATTTCTGCAAGTAGACCTCATAGACATTGATTATTTTTTACAAGTTGACCTCGTAGAACATTGTTTAATTTCTGCAAGTAGACCTCGTAGATATTGTTTATTTTTCATGCAAGTAGACCTCGTAGACCTCGCGGTGTAGTGTCCTAGACCGATCACATATCAAAGGTACTTCTAGCAGTTGGAAAGGTATTTTATTTTATTTATTTACTGTTGATTTTTTGTCTTTTCTCACGTCTTTTTCTGCTTATTTTCAAAACATATAATCAATGTCTAACCTCTGTCTTATAGTCATTTTCATATATTGGAACTGCATTCAGTGAATTGTATCATTCCATCCTGACTGGGTAACCCAAAATTTTAGGTAATTATGACGAGGATTTGTGCCCCGAGCAGTATAGCCCTTATTTGGGAGATGTTGCTGAGGCGGATTTTACCTTTCAGGAGGAGTTTGCAGCAGCTGACCCCGCTTCACTCGCTTAGATGCTTTTAGATATTTTGAGACATTGTAGTGGAGATTGATATTGGATTTTTGAGACATGTAGTTGGGAGTTTATTTACCTGTAGATTTCATACATTCATTTTGAGATTAGTTTTATATATATATATATATATATATATATATATATATATATATATATATATATATTCTATTTCCATCCAGTGAGTTGTGATCTTGTGTTGTTGTCTCCCAATTGGAGTACATACTTTTATTGCGTGGTTGTTCATCATATTGTTACAGCGTTCTACCGCCGACTCTGCGGCATAGGCTGGGCGTGCACACGATTCCCCTCCGATTATTGGGTGCGGGTCGTGACACATTTCTGGCTTGCTGCTGACATAGCACTTTGAGGGCGCATGGCCCATGCCATCTTAGATTTCTTCGTAATAGTCCAACTTTTCCTTGCCAAGGTGGCAAGTGAAGAACTTGCAGCCGATCCTGAAGAAGAAGAGGCACTGTTGCAACTTTTTGTGGCTCAAACGGGCTCCCTTTTCTTCTTCTTTTTTATTTTGGTGTCTTTTTCAAAGGAGGCAAGGGGGCTCTTTATATAGAGTGGAATTAGACTTTCCCTCTTCTCCTTTCTGATGTGGGATTAAAAGTAATCCCCTTTTTCATGCTTTTATAAGACCCCCTTCAAAGTTTTTAAAACTTTTAGACAAGTTTTAAAATACTTTGAACAAGAAGCATGGACAGTAGAGTTTTTTGGGTGTGACAATCCTATCAAAGGTAGTATGGACGTGATAGGTTTGGGTACTTCCATTAGAAATTTTATGTGGACTTATCATCCTTGGCGTACCTAGGTTTTAGGTACAGATAATAAGTTGAGAGAGAGAACCAACATATTTACTCAGAGGTAATATAGACGTGGTAAATATGGGGTAATGGTAGAGTTTTCCTACTCACAGGTGATATAGACGTGGTAGGAATGAACTTGGTGGGGATACAAAGAACAACTCAGAGGTGATATGGACATGGATGTTCTATGATTGATGTGCAACAACGCAGGGGTTGTTGTACGGGATGTTTACTCAGAGGTAATATGGACGTGGTAAACATAGTACTTAGCGTGATCTTACGGGGTGTAAGATTCAACTCTGTGGGGTATAGAGGAGTAACTCAGAGGTGATATGGACATGGTTGTTCTTCTAATGGGGAAAGGATGCGACGGAACAACTGGGCTCCAGAAGCATATGATTGTCAACAAAATGTGGGGTGTCAGTTGTGCTGGATGAAGGCGAGAGTTTCGTGACTGTGAAGGCAATGGCTATCCCGTAAATCAAGTTGATACGATCTCACCAAGGCCATGATCATATAGCAAAAATTTTGGAAGCTTTTGTTGCTGAGCTCGATCATCATTTTACCGAGCTCCAGAACATCCGGCGGAATGATTTTTCTGCTTCGATAGAGGAGGAGCAGAACAAGCTTGTGGATGAAGTCGAGTCAGCCTACTTTGACACCATGGCTATCTGGAAGCAAGAGTTGGCCAATGCTGAGGCCAAGGAGCAGAGGCTATCCTCGTCGATGGAGGAGAAGGCCAATCTGCGAGAATCTCTGAACGCCAGTATAGCGACGGTTGACGCCAAGATTCGTCTTCTTCAAGGACATCGTGTGTAACACCCATTTTTCTAAAATGAGGGTAATTTTGAACTTTTATAATTTTGATTAATCAATAATAAGATTTAACTCATGTTATGATTTTTAGTGATTTTTAATTAATTTAAAACTATTTAAATGTTGAATTGTGTTTTTTATGGTTAACTAGTTAAACCCTAGTTTTGCTAAGCCTAGAGACTAACCATGACCAAGGGAGCCTAGTCATGTGATTAGGGTGACTAATTACAACTTTTTAGCCTAGGAGTATTTTGGTTATTTTGACAATTTTGTGAAATTATAATTTATATTAATTAAATATTGTGCTAATCCTTTAGTTAAGCCTTAACCTAGAATCTTAGCCTAATCTAGACTTGAGCTTAGAGTCTTGATTAGGATAACCTAGTAATGACAAGATTATTAATATCTAGATATTTCTAGGAAAGATATTTACTCTTAGGATATTTGTAAAAAAGAAAGCCTTATGACTAGTTGAACCAATAGGAAGGCTTAGAATTGGGTGGACAAGCCCAAGCCACTCATCTACATGTAAAACTAACCCTAATTCATCTAATGACCAGCCATCAAGTGTCCCCCCTTCTCATAAAGAATTCTTAAGAAAACCATTGCCTCTTTTTACCTCTACATAGAACCCTAAGTATTTTTCCCCAAATTAGAGAGCTTCCCTCTTTGATTTGATCTCCAAATCCTTACATCCCTCCACCAAAACTTCCATCCAACCTTCTCATACTACCAAGGGAGGGTGCTAGCAAAAGATTTGGAGCAAAGTGCAAGGAGGAGTGTCCTTTTTGGAAGATCTTCGTGTCAGAGCCGTGTCCTTGGGAGTATCATTGGGATTCCACTACCAATAGGTAAAACCAACCCTTTAAATTAATTTTCTAGGCATATTAGTTAGTTTTAAATCCATAGGATCTACTCTCATGCATGTACCCCATTTAGATTCAAATTTGAGTCCATTTGGAGCTCTCTTAAGGATTTTAGATATGTGTCTTGTGTCCTACTTGATAGATCCCAAATTAGGACACCCCATGTGTATGTTGTTTGCCATTGATTATAAAAGAACAGAACAGTTTTATGGAGGACTGGACTTTTACTTCACAACACAAACTCGCTCGTACAAAGAAAGCCTAGGGACGAAAACCTAGGTACAGCAATCTAAGTACAATTGTTTATTTTTTTCTGGGGGGTGACGGTAGAGGCTCGGGAAAGCGACGGCAGCTCTGCCTTACTCCTTGGACGATCGGACGCAGCTTCGGCTCCGAGAAAGAAATGCTCTTGCTCGAATGTGGATCGCTCTGTGTCTGGCTCTGTGCGTCTATCTCTGTGCTCTCTTTTAAAAGGGAATGGCACCTTATTATTTATAGACATCATGGGTGGAGGTGTATATCCATGTGGCGGATTCTGAGCCCTGAACTATTATGTTGATTGCCATAAATCTGGTTTGTTATGATTGCAATATATCTGGGTAATTATGTTGATCGCCATAAATTCGGATTGTAATGATTGCATTAAATCTGGATGATTATGATGATAGCAATAAATCTGGCTTGTTTAGGATTTGACCAAATCTGGATGGTTATGTTGATTGTAGCAAATCTGAATTATTGAGATTTGATCGACTCCTGCCACGTGTCCTTTATTGACTGCAACAAATATGAATTATTGAGATTCGATCAGCTCCCGCCACGTGTCCCTTATTGACTGCAATAAATATAAATTATTGAGATTCGATCAGCTCCCGCCATGTGTCCCAACTGCTGCGAGCCGCATGGAGGACTGTCATGGTTGGGCCGCATGAGTGTGGCCTCGTGTCAGAACCGCATAAGGGTGGCCTTATCTGAACCGTATGGAAATCCTTTAGTCTGAGCCGCATGAGGGTGGCCCCATGATTCGAGCCGCATGGGAGTAGCAGCCGCATGGGGGTGGCCCCATGATCCGAGCCGCATAGGAGTAGCAGCCGCATAGGGGTGGCCCCATGATCCGAGCCGCATAGGAGTAGCAGTCGCATGGGGGTGGCCCCATGATCCGAGCCGCATAGGAGCTTTTTAGGGTTGCTGGACTGTGCAAGCTGTGAAGATTTTCTTGTCTTCCCTAGGAGCTTGCCACTATATCAGGGTCATTATTTCACTTTTATGTCAGGGCTGTCAAACCTTCGTGTCAGAGCCATCGCTTCGCATCAGGGCATTAAATGAGCCAGCTGCATAAATTAATTATGGTCGGTTTGTGAAGGACTTTTTTGAACTGCATAAGGCTACGTGGCTCGCTGGAAACTTCTGAGCCGCATGAAACTCTAATGAACTTCTGAGCCGCATGAAGCTCTCCTAGTCTTGAGCCGCATAGGATTTCCTGTTCATTTCCATGCTTCTACAAGACCTCCTTCAAAGTTTTCAATCTGAAAAATTAAAATACTTTGAATGAGAAGCATGGCTATGTCCACATAAGTTCTCCTGGCCACATCAGATATTCTGGCCGCATGGACTTCCTAGCCGCATGGCCTTCCTGGCCGTATAGACTGCCTGGCCGCATGGACTGCCTAGCCGCATGGACTTCCTAGCCGCATGGACCGCTCTAGCCGCATGGACCGCTCTGGCCGCATACTGTCCTTTCTGCCACATAGGCGTCTCATTTAATGACCCTTGATTTTGTCTTGATTTGCTTCGAATTTGAAGCCGCTTTTCGGGGCAGGATCCCAAGAGTCAGATTTGCCTCAATGACCGAAGCGTCGATTTTGTTCTTTAGGCGGCGCACGGATCGAAGCGTCCCTCAGTCTATGAGCCCCCTGTCCGCCTATAAATAAGAGTAATCTTTTTAGAGAAACTCTTTACTTTCTTCTTTTATTCGAACCTCTCTTGCCCTAGGCTGCTGTCTTTTTCTTCTTCTTCTTCGATCATTCGATGGCCCCCAAGACTTCCAAGGCTGTGGCGAAGGGTAAGGGAGTGGCTTCTACGTCGACGGCAGTGCCTGAAGTTCATCCCGACGTTCACCCCGCCATTGCTGGTAAGGGTTTTGGCAGAAATTGCACGAACTCAGAACTTAACAATCATGGCTATGTCGCATATTTTATGCACGGGCCTTCTTCGTCTTCATGAATCTGTATACTGTGCTATGTGTGCCGCATGTGCATCCCATGTCCGAGCCGTATGGGGGTATACCCTATATCCGAGCCGTATGAGAGTCGTCTTGCGACCGCATAAGCACTTTGTGAGTTGGACCGCATAAAGACTCGTCGAATCAGAATCGCATAAGTCCCTCTGAATCGAACCGCATGAAGCCCCCTCAAACAGGACTGCATAATCATCTGAACTGGGCCGCATAATGCCCTGCTAAATCGAGCCGCATAAGCTCCTCTAAATTGGGCCGCATAAGGCCCCGCCAATATAGAGCCGCATAAGCCCCGGAACTCTAAGTTGGTTTCAGCTGGCCATCTTCTAACTTTCTTTTATCTTTGATTCTTGCTGCATCCCTGTCGAAGGCTGAGATCATTATGAAGGAGGAGCTGCTGCCTCCTTTCATCAAACAAGTGTCATCGCTCGTTAAGAAGGAGGTGATACCGAAAATGGAGGAACAAAAAGAAGAGCTGGCGCCTATGGGGAGGGAAACACTCCCAACATTGAAGTTGCTGTAAAGGAGGAGCCCCAGTCTGAAGGTGGTAGTATTGGGAGTTCTGACCCTCCTGCTCCGGACGAGGATCTTACTCAAATAGATCCTTCATATGAAAAATGGTTGAGGGAATGGTATATGCGCCCCCACAACTAGGATTCGTGGGCTCCCATAAATGTCCGTCTTTGTCTTGATATTTTTGTCTGTCTTTAGCTGTAGTTTGTGTTTTGCTTCTTTTGTACATCAATGTAATCTTTTTTTTCTTGTCTGAATAAAACGATGGAGAACTTTTTTGGCTTGCTCATGAGATGTAGTCATGTGAATGTAACTGATTTTGAATGAACAGAATACATTCGTTCTATTCTTTGCTTGCAGTAGTTGCCCTAATAGGAGACTTTTTGTGGACCTATTATCCTTGGCGTACACTGGTTCTGGATACGGATAATAAGACGAGAGAGAACCAACATACTTACTCAGAGGTAATGAGGATGTGGTAAATATGAGGGTTTCTTCAATGGAGCCTTCCTGCTCAGAGGTAATGAGGACGTGGCAGGAGTGGGCTCCATGAAGGGTACATAGAACAACTCAGAGGTAATGAGGACATGGAAGTTCTATGTGAGGGGCGGTTTGTTTTTGGTGGAAGTGAAAACAACTCAGAGGTAACATCGACTTGGTTGTTTCGGGAAATTTGTGAATTTGTTACCCTTTTTATGCACTGAAAGTACAGGTATTGGATCATGAGGAGGAAGCTCTTTTAGGAAAAAAAAAAGTTCAGAGGTATGATCATACATGATTTACTACCTAAAAGATGCGATATAGATTCATCTGGAGTACTAGAGTGTAAGTTCAGCGGTACCTGCGGGTACATAACTCAACAATCTGGGATATTTGGAGTCAGAATATAAGTTCAGCGGTACCAGAGGGTACATAACTCATCATTCTGGGAAATTTGGAGTCGGAATGTGAGTTCAGCGGTACCAGAGGGTACATAACTCAACAATCTGGAAAATTTGGATGATGTCGTTTCAGACATAATACTTCTTCAGAAACTTGCCGTTGATGAGCAAAATGAGCAAGTCTCCATTTTGTTTTGCGAGACGGGCACCATTGGAGAATACAGCCTCGATGACAAATGGGCCTTCCTACTTTGGCTGAAATTTGTCGACGGTTTTGTGTGTCATAACCATCGGCCTCCGAACTGCCAGAACGAGATCGTCCACTTGGAATATTCTGATTTTAACCTTCTTGTTGAAAGCCCCCGAGATACGTGCTTGGTACAGCTCGATTCGTTGTTGAGCTAACAGACGCTTCTCATCGAGGGCCTCCAACTCTTGTAACCGCCGATGGTGATTATCATCTGTTGTCAACCGATAGGTGAGGGCGACGCGGAGTGAGGGGATTTGAGTCTCCAGTGGGAGAACTGCCTCACTTCTATATACCAGAGAGAATGGTGTGTTCCCGGTGGCCGTCCGTACTGTAGTACGGTACGCCCATAAGTATTCGCCGAGCTTTTCATTCCAGTCGCGTTTGTTTGATGACACGAACTTCTTGAGAAGCTTGATTATAGTTTTATTGAACGCTTCTGCCAACCCATTCGCTGTCAGATTGTACGGTGTTGAAGCAACATTCTGGATCCGGTATTTGTCACAGAACCGATAGAAGGCGTGGCTTGCGAACTGCGGATCATTATCGTGGATGATCCTTCGGGGTAGTCCATAACGGTAGATAACGTGATGTTTGAGGAAGCTGATCACGGATGAAGTCTTCACTTCTACCAGCGGATTAGCCTCCGTCCATTTAGAGAAGTAATCTGTGATTGCGAGTATGAAGCGATGTCCTCGGGATGAAGGCGGAGTGATTGGACCAATGATGTCCATTCCCCATGCTTCGAATGGCCAGGATGCCACCGTCGGATGTAGAAACTCGGATGGCTGGTGAATGAAATCTGTATGGACTTGACAGGCCTTGCACTTTTTTGTGTAGTCTATCGCATCCGCTACCATCGTAGGCCAGTAGTAGCCCATTCGGCGAAGGCGGTCTTATAATTTCGGGCAAGGCTGATGGGCCCCGCAGACGCCGTCATGTGCTTCACTTATAGCTTCCTTGGCTTCTGTATTTGAAAGACACCAAAGCAGTAGTCTATCATATGATCGCCGATACAGCATTTTTGTCTCTGTATCGAAGAAGAATCTGAGGGAACATCTTCTGATAGAAGTGGCTTCCTTTGGATTCTCTGGCAGTATGTCGTAGACTACGAAGTCTATCAATGGCTGTCTCTAGTCGGGTGCTTCGTTGAACGTCTGAGCGGAGTAACTCTCAACACATTGAACATTATTCCTGGGACAGACCAACTCACGGCCTATTATGTCAACCAGATGATGAGCATGATTCGGTACTGCTAGGGAAGCGGCCAGGCCTGCTAGAGCATCGGCTTCAATATTCTGGAGTCTGGGAACATGTTCTATAAAGAATCCTTCCAATGACGAGATGATGTAGATCGCTATTTGGTGATAAGGGATCATATCTTCATGGCGAACCTCGTATGAACCTCGGATCTGATTGACGATTAACTGTGAATCGCCGTATGCTTCCAGATACTCTACCCCCAGCTTCTTTGCAAGTCGGAGGCCCATGACTAAAGCGTTGTACTCGGCCACATTATTTGAACAGGGCTCCGTGAGGGAGTAGGCCCGATTGATCACCAGCCCAGAGGGAGAAATCAGCACCACTCCGACTCCAGCGACGATGTTGCCTTTGGGCCCAGTTCTGGAAGCGTCGTCGAAGAACATTCGCCAGATGGCATCATGGGAAACCGCATTTGAATTGGCGACCTCATCTGGAATCTCTTCGTCTATTCTGGTTGACTCCGAACCTGGATGAGCTGCTAAAAAGTCTGCCAGAGCTTGACCTTTAACAGCCTTCTGCGGAACAAAGATCATGTGGTAGGGAGACAGTAATATCGCCCATGTAGCGAGGCGAGAGCTGAGTGCACCTGGCTTGGTCATGAGGACCCTGAGGGGGTTGACTCTTGATACGACATGGATGGTTTGTCCCATGACGTAGTGTCGCATCTTCTGAATGGCGAACACCAGAGCAAGGCACTCCTTTTTTACGGCAGTGTATCGGTGTTTCGGCCCCATCATCATTCGACTGAGGTAATATATAGCCTGCTCATGGCCTGCATCATTATTTTACGCTAGTAAAGCACCAAAAGAATGCTCTATTGCTCGCACATAGAGCAGAAATGGTTTTCCAGCAACCGGGGCCACCAGGACTGGAGGGTTCGACAGATATTCTTTGATGCTGTCGAAGACGCGCTGGCATTCTTCATCCCATACGAATGAAACGCCCTTCTTCATGAGGTGGGTGAATGGCTGACATCGTCCAAAGAGGTTGGAGATAAACCTCCTGATGTAGGCCAGCCTCCCTTGAAGGCCTCGGAGTTCACGGAGATTTCTCGGGGGATCCATCTCCATGATTACCTTCGTCTTCTCAGGGTCTATATGGATACCCTTGGAAGTAATGATGAAATCCAAAAACTTTCCGTTGGATACGCCCAAAAAGGATTTTGTGGAATTCATCTTCAAATTGTGCGCTCGCATCAGGTCGAACACTGTCCTCAGATCATGCAGATGATCTTCTTTAGAGTGGCTCTTGACGACGATGTCGTCAACATAGCATTCCACTGTCTTGCGCAAGTGGTCTCTAAAGATGATGCTCATAGCTCTTTGATAAGTGGCGCCAACATTCTTTAAACTGAAAGGCATGACTGTGTAGCAGTATGTGCCAATTGGTGTTCGGAATGATGTATGCTTTTTGTTATCAGGAAACATCTTGATTTGGTTGTACCCCGAAAAACCATCCATGAATGACATACGCTCGAAGCCGCAGGTGTTGTCAATCATGATGTCTGTGATAGGGAGGGGGAACTCATCCTTAGGACACACCTCATTCAGATTACGAAAGTAGATGCAGATTCGAATCTTTCCATTCTTCTTGAGGACTGGTACTATGTTGGCGATCCAGTCTAGATGATGTTCCTCGCGGATGAAGCCGCTGGCTATCAGTTTGTTGACCTCAGCTTCAATGGCATTCATGATATCGGGGCGGAACCGTCGTTGCTGTTGCTTGACCGGTTTTGTGTCCGAACGGATGTTGAGTTTGTGAAGTGTAACCTCGGGGTTCAACCCTGGCATGTCTTCGTAGCTCCAGGCGAACACGTCGATGTATTCTCTGACGAGTTGCAGTAGCGATTCCCGCTCTTCGTCTGTCAGATTCTTGCTGACGAAGATGGGTTTTGGAGAGGACTCATCACCGAGATCAACTTGCACAACCTCATCTTCTATGGGAGGCTCTCTTTGTTCGAACCGCTTCTCCCATTGTGCCTCTAGCTGTTGTGCCCATGGCTCTAACTAAAGAAGTTCAGGAATGTCTTCATCTTCTTCGTAGGCGTCGGCCAATGCCATATTGACGGACAAGACTTGCCTGAATACGTCCCCGATGCTGACATCCGAATTAGAAGTGGTGATCCGGTTGAGTGTGAATGCCAGTCGCATTCCTCGTCCGAACTTTCAGGGGTCGTTGCAGTTGTAACATAACCTAGCCCACATCTAGTTTTGTTGTAATAATCTCGTAGTTTCCCAGCCGGGACCAGCAATTGTATGGGTAACCGCCGTCCAGTGCCGTAGTTCAAACCTGGTATAGTTTTCAGATCATACCCCTGTTTTTGCATGAGGTACTTAGATCGGGAGCTATACAGATAAAGGGGCAGTCTCCCGGTGTCGGGTTTGAGATCAACTTCTTCTATCATGAAGGGTTGTGGATCATTCTTCCAGCCGAAGATGATTGGATGATCCTCTCCTTCGATTATGCGATAAGCGTCTTCCACTGAAGTAAGTTGGTTTGCGGTGTAGACATTTGTCACCTGTGTGTGCAGGTGGGTGCCTATACCGTGTTCCATAGCATACATTGTACAAAGCTTATTAAGCTCGAGGTAGTTCAAAGATAGCCCTTTATTGATAAAATAAGGTATCTTTTCTAGTGGGATTACATCATCTGCAGATGGAACATCAGTGTGAGCAGCCACATACTTGGCCAGCTCTGGCTCTTCTTCAACTACCCCCTGTATCAATGAAGACTGGGAGGATGACTTGGGCAACTTAATCATCATGGGCTCCATGGGTGGAGCAGAACGTGGAGTCGTTGGCGTACTAGCCACCCCCAGTTTGGTGTTCGGTGCTGGGCGGGGAGTTGTTGGCTGGCTAGCAGTCCCCGGCTTAGCGCTCGGCTGTCGATTCATTCTAGGAAGACGAATCGTCATCGGTTTGACGGAGGGATTGAGCTTCTCTGTTTGTTGCTGGCTAGCTCTAGGCAGCCTGATTGTTAGTGGCTCTGTCGTGGGTCTTGGCGCTTGGCCAGACCTTGGCAGTCGAATTATCATCTGCCCCTCTTGTGCGGAGAGGCTGATTGCATCCTTACGCAGAGTGGCTGTAAGTGGTGCAGTCCTGCCAGGTTTGCGGGCTTGAAGGTGGATTGTCAGAGGTTCTTCCGATCCAATTGCTGCCTCAGTTTGAGCTTGAATATCTCCTTCGGCAAGGTATCTTTTTGACTTCTCGTACAAGCATGAGTCGGAGTAGTAGGATTCGACCCCTTTAAAGGGATCAATGTCAGCAAATTCTGTCCTCACTAAGCCATGCTTATCGACGTACTTGAAGCATTGGTGCAGTGTGGAAGACACAATCATGTAATCATGTATCCAAGGACGCCCCAAGAGAATATTATAGGAAGTGTCCGCATCTATGACATAACAGGTCACTTCTGACTGAAGGTCGCCGATTTGGCACTTCAAGCGAATCTTCCCGATCGGATAGCTTCTGCCTGAATTGAAACCGCTGATGGCGGTGCTTGTCGGCGTCAGACGATGCATTGGGATACGCAGATGGTGTAGTAGGCTCTTCGGGATGATGCTTATGGAAGAACCGGGAGCAATATGCATCCGATCTACCTTGATATCGCCAATGTATCCAGTATAATATAGAGGGCGATCGTGTAGGTTGGTCTGGATAAGCATATCTTTCGGAGTGAAGACGATGTTGGGCATTGCGCATGTGCAAGCCCTGTCTTGGAGATGTGCAGGCGAGCTCTTTCCAGTGAGATTGGACTGAGCTAGATATGCGTCGGCGTTCTGGAGTGCCTCGCTCAGTGCGACGCGAACATCTTTGGAGAGTCTCAGGAGCTCGTATAGCGACAATTTGGCCGATGTGTTGGCTAATTGTGCCAATATGTCAAAGTTGTAGGGCCTCTCCAACCCATGAGGCATCTCTTTTCGGAGCGGCTTATCAAAGCGAGTATCCTTCAGCCTAGGCTTGTCGGTCGTCGAAGGCTGAGAAGGTCCTGGGGCATCAGCAGCTATCGGCTGATGATCTTCAGCCGAGTTACCCGGTGGAGGTTGGGTTTGTGCGCCGGATCGGGTAACAACAGCAGTAGCTTCTTCGACCTCTGCCGAGATTGTGTGGCATGATTTGACTTTTCCACTCTTCTTCTTTCTGGTAGAGGGTGGTACGGACTGAGTCACTTCAGGTACCATGTCCGAATGGACCCACATGACCTCCCCTCGTGATGTGGTAAGGGGCACTAGACCAGCAGCCTGGTCTCGGGGAGGTAGAAGGTTAGCGACCTCCATCCTTGCTCTCGGGACGGGCACTACCCCATCTTGAGTCTTTGTCGGAGGGAAGCTACCGAATTGTACTGATACCATGTTGGCTGCTACGGTTACCTCTTCGAAATCAATGGCCAAGGCCTTAGAATCGATGAGATGCTGGATGTATCGCTTCAGGTGGTAGCAGTCTTGTATAGCATGGTGGACATAGCGATGGTAGTGGCAGTACTTAGGGCTCTCTATTTCTGTAGGACGAGGTTCACGCCTTGGAGGAGGGAGCTGAATTCGACCTCCTTGTATGAGCATGTCCAAGATGGGCTTGACATGGCCGTCCTCAAAGGAATGGGTCATCTGAGGCCACTGCTTCTCTGCCGGCTTCGGTTCAGGCTTCGGAGCTGTGTCGGCCACCATAGCTTGTTTCCCTTGTTGTCTCGATTGTTGGAGGGGTTACCACCATTGTTGCTGTTGGTGTTAGGGCGTTTGCCCTTGTCCTCTCCTTCCGAGATGTGCAATCCCAATTGGCGAGCTTTCTTCAACTTGTCTTCTGCGCTAGTGGCACTGATGATGAACGTCTTCCAATCCTTAAACTGACTTTCGCCCATCCAGAGGCTGATTGTGGGAAGCAGCCTCTTTTGGCAAATTTCAATTAAGGAGAAATCAGGGTTACCGGAAGGCAACTTCATCACAATTTGACGGAACCGTTCGATATAGTTCCTTGTCATCTCATTTTTTCCCTGAACAACGTCCATGAGGGTGGACATTGTCATGTCTTATCCTACTTCGTAGAACCTCCCTAGGAATATACATTTGAAGCCAGCGAAGGAATGGATGCAGTTGTCCAGTAAGTTGCGGTACCAGTCGAAGGCGACCCCCTCCAGTGCCCCAATGAATAATCGCGTAAGGATGGCGTCATCATGAGGCAGATGGTCGGTTGTGACCTCGAAGTAAGTGATGTACCGGCTCGCAGAGGTCTTGCCATCATAGGGATTGATGTTGAATGGCTTATATCTTGGTGGGAAGGGAATATTTCTTCATGCAGCAGGATACGGTTGTCGTATCCTGAGGTCCTGGCAGGTTTCTCGGGCGTGGAACATGGGCCGAAGCTCCTGGACCTCTTGTCTTGCCTCCCTGGCCTCGTCTGCAGCGGTAGGAACCGATATTTCAGGAGGATTATCACCCAGGTTTGGTGTAGCTGAGTTTGAGTTCGTATTGACCGCGGGTCCCACGTTTGTTTGGCCAAGTGTTCTTCCTTACAGAGTTGGAAGGGCCGCTTTGATCTCGTCTACGGACTTGACCAAGGTATGTAGTATGGCCTCCAGAGTGTCGATGCGTTGGCGATCACTGGAGCCATCTTGGTTGTTGTCCGTCATGAACACCGTCCTTACATGAGGAGAGATAGAAGGAACGATGGAGGACGCGCCCTCTGAGTCATACCCTTGTACAGAGATGTCATCAGGGTATGTGGGAATGTTCTCCTCTGGTTCGGACTCAGAAGGAGTGGTACCCCCAGCTTCAGAGCTTGCCTCGTCTTGAGAGTTGTGGACATCCTCGGGGACGTCAGAACCTGCTACATCTGTTGGGGGAACTATTTCCCCTGGATTATCTTTTTGGAACACCGGATTGTCGTAGATGTTTGGAGGAGTACTACCCCCGGCTCCAGCGCCTCCCAGAGATGTGGACGATGAATCTCCAAGTGTGGCAGATTTTGTCTTTGAGCGTGTACATTGGAAAACTCCTCCCGTAACGATCATGGACAACCGCTTAGAAGAGAGTTTCTTGGTTTAGATTTTCGGCTGGAGATATTTGTTTTCTTCCCTCTTCTGCTGCCAGTGATCTTCTGAGTAGAATTGCAAGAGGCGACGAGAAGCGCCTCGTCTTCTGAGCTTGGGTGTTGCAGTAGTTGGAAGACGGATCGTCGGTCCTCTTGTGTGGCCGCCTTGCTGCAGCAGCAGTTAACAATGACTCGAGTGCAGTGATGTCCATGGAAGGACTCTCTGCACACCAAGTCTTCGTCTCTTTCCTTGCGTTTGTGAAAAATCACGTTGCACAAGTCACCCATTTTGTGGGCCCGAGAGTTCTGAGCACATGAGTGTGTTGGCATCCTGCCTGCTCCCTGATGTGAGGATAGTAAAAGTACCCGCCCCTGATCATTGTTGGGAGATTCTTGATAACTATCTCATTCGTTGGCCGCTGGGGGCTGGACACGGATTGTTTTATACAACTTACCATCAGGGGCCCGCGTAATAGTCAGCGGGACGCCCTGATAGTCAAAAGTTGGGATAGCTGTCTGAGCTCGACGAGCCCGCGCTGCCCGAGACTTCTTTCTAGTAGCACCTGAGAGTGCATAGTAGGAAGAGTCCACAGAGACTGGCACATGAGAGCATCTGGGGTCAGGATCGCCTGAGAGGCGGTCGAAGACTGAGCCCGAGCCGCATGAAGCAGGTGGCCTGCGGCTGGGATTATTAGCCGCATAGCCTGCCTGCATACGGCTGGCATTTGTGGCCGCATAAGCAGCCCGCATGCGGCTGGCAGTTTGCATGCGGCTGGGAGCTGTAGTGGCCGCGTGGGCCTCTTCCATGCGACTGGAAGTCATAGTGGCCGCATGAGTTTCCTCCATGCGGCTGGCAATTCTGGCCGCATGAGCCTTCTGTCTGCGGCAGGCTTTTGTGGCCGCATGAGTCTTCATGCGACTGGCGCCCTTCTGTGGCTTCTTCCTGGACCGTGTAGAGTTACCCTTTGTACCTGTAAGTCCAGCATCGTAGTATTTTTCTCTGCCAGACTTGGGGACAACAGAGTCCTCTATGGTCTGAAGTGGGGTCGCCTGCGATACTTCTCCGCCGTCTTGGACAACAGAGAGTACTCCTTCGAGAGCTTGGGGAGGAGCGAATGATTTGGGCCTCCACTCCCTGCGGGCCTTCTTCGTGCGGGCTCGCCGCTGGACCGGGCCAGCGCTCCCGTCGGAGAGCATTTCTTTAAATGCCTGCTGGTCGAACCGGGCGACCAACATCTGTTGAGTAGAGCCAAGTTTGGCTGCGTCCGATTGTGTCACCAACTCCTCAGCCGTGGAGAAGTTAGTCTCCAGCAGAGTCGTCATCGTATTTGCCATTGATTATAAAAGAACAGAACAGTTTTATGGGAGGACTGGACTTTTACTTCACAACACAAACTCGCTCGTACAAAGAAAGCCTAGGGACGAAAACCTAGGTACAGCAATCTAAGTACAATTGTTTATTTTTTTCTGGGGGGTGACGGTAGAGGCTCGGGAAAGCGACGGCAGCTCTGCCTTACTCCTTGGACGATCGGACGCAGCTTCAGCTCCGAGGAAGAAATGCTCTTGCTCGAATGTGGATCGTTCTGTGTCTGGCTCTGTGCGTCTATCTCTGTGCTCTCTTTTACAAGGGAATGGCACTTTGCTATTTATAGACATCATGGGTGGAGGTGTATATCCACGTGGCGGATTCTGAGCCGCGGACCATTATGTTGATTGCCATAAATCTGGTTTATTATGATTACAATATATCTGGGTAATTATGTTGATCGCCATAAATTCGGATTGTAATGATTGCATTAAATCTGGATGATTATGATGATTGCAATAAATCTGGCTTGTTTAGGATTTGACCAAATCTGGACGGTTATATTGATTGCAGCAAATCTGAATTATTGAGATTTGATCGACTCCTGCCACGTGTCCTTCATTGACTGCAATAAATATGAATTATTGAGATTCGATCAGCTCCCGCCACGTGTCCCTTATTGACTGCAATAAATATGAATTATTGAGATTCGATCAGCTCCCGCCACGTGTCCCAACTGCTGTGAGCCGCATGGAGGACTGTCATGGTTGGGCCGCATGAGTGTGGCCTCGTGTCAGAACCGCATAAGGGTGGCCTTATCTGAACCGCATGGAAATCCTTTAGTCTGAGCCGCATGAGGGTGGCCCCATGATCCGAGCCGCATGGGAGTAGCAGCCGCATGGGGGTGGCCCCATGATCCGAGCCTCATAGGAGTAGCAGCCGCATGGGGGTGGCCCCATGATCCGAGCCGCATAGGAGTAGCAGCCGCATGGGGGTGGCCCCATGATCCGAGCCGCATAGGAGCTTTTTAGGGTTGGTGGACTGTGCCAGCTGTGAAGATTTTCTTGTCTTCCCTAGGAGCCTGCCACTGTGTCAGGGTCATTATTTCACTTTTATGTCAGGGCTGTCAAACCTTCGTGTCAGAGCCGTCGCTTCGCATCAGGGCATTAAATGAGCCAGCTGCATAAATTAATTACCGCCGGTTTGTGAAGGACTTTTTTGAACCGCATAAGGCCACGTGACTCGCTGGGAACTTCTGAGCCGCATGAAACTCTAATGAACTTCTGAGTCGCATGAAGCTCTCCTAGTCTTAAGCCGCATAGGATTTCATGTTCATTTCCATGCTTCTACATATGTATGTATGCTAATTGTTTAAATATATATTTAAATTCAGTTTTAGGATGGTTAGAATGAGTTTCATTTAGATACCTATGTTGGTATCCAAGTATCTTGGCCTACACGTGTTTTTTTTGTCCAAAATAACTCAAATTCGTCATAATATTCATCCACGTTTTTATTAACCAAAGCAACTTAGAAATGTCATAACTTTTAGCTTAGAACTCCGATTTATCTCCCATTTTTTTAGAAAAACCGCATCGAAGTTAGCTTTCCAAATATATATTTTAATAAGCCAAATTCGTTCTGGAACTTTTTATAAAATTATTTGAGTGTCAGTTGTACGAAAGACGAACGCGTTTCGGTATTTTTGCGATTCCGGGAGCTTCCAAACACGAAAATACGATCCGTTTGAAGTTTCGGAAAGCTAACACAAAGGGCTACGACATACTTTAATCCTAGAATTTAGTGAAGGCCCAATTGGTACAGTATTGATTTTAAGTAGAAGAGTGACTCTACGACATATGTATTTTTTGTAACCTATGAGCCTATTTAGTATGGATATTAAATGAATGTAGAGTTTGTAATGCATGATATGTCAGATGAATGAAATGATATATATGATATATATCCTCTTTACAAATATGTATATATATATATGGTTGAGTGCAAGCATGTAGGAATACAATCAATATAATGTATGTATGCAATGCATGAATGAAAGAATGATATACAATGTATGCATGAAAGTATATAATGAATGCTAGATATGAATGCAAGGTATACATGTAATAATAGATATGAATGCATAATGTATAAATAATGTAATGCAATATATAATGATAGCATGTATGGTAATATAGAATATATGATGCAAGCATGTATATGTCCACTGTTTTTCCTTTTTCCTTACAATTTTCCTTTCCTTCTCTTTCCATTTCAATTTTTCCCCCTTTTTTTCCTCTTCTATTTTTACATGTTGTATATAATGTATATAATGTATAGATGCATGTAAGTATGTAATATGCATGAATGACATGTATGTAATAAAAATAAGTATATGTATGCAACTTAATGATATGTGAATGAATATAATGCATGAACTGAAGTATGCATGTATATGGGATATGAATGAATGATATATATATGTGTTAAGGTAATGTAATGTATGTATTCACATATATTTTGAGTTAAATATATGAGTTTGTATGCATATATTATATGTATGCATGTATGCAGGAATGAATGTAATATAATATATAGTATGCATATATTAATATAATCTATGCAAGTATATAATGTATTCAAACATGTATGCATCTATGTATGTATGTATAAGTGCATGAATGAATGCAAGTATGCATATATGATATATATGTAGGCATGTATGCAATGTATGTATGTATACATGATATGTATGTATACATGTATGCAATGTAAGTATGTATGTATACATTTCTATAAATTGAGTTAACCTATAACCATTTACACACATGCATTCATACACCCTTTGACACCATGTATCCCATGTCACATACACCTACCTATCACTAAATCTGAGAACATTAACACATATCCTTTCACACACATGTCACACACACACTCACTTACTTTTTTACCTCTCCTTCTCTCTCTCTCTATGTGTATATATGTATGTGCCGATATATATAGCTTTCCTATATATATCTATGTATATGAATATGTGAATGTGAATAATATATATACATTATATGACTAAGTTTGTGTGCCTTGTTAGCTTATGGCTTAGTTTTGTGCTTGGTTTAGCAAGTGACTTGGGCTATGAGTTAGTAGCTATCTTGGATACTTGATTTGCATATATTTAGTTTGTTTAGACCTAGAATTGACTAACCTAGACTAGTTGACCATTGTTGATCCAACCCTAGCTAGTTTGACCACAGTTGACTAGAGTTGACCTTGTTTGACTTTATAGTTGACCAGAGTTGACCAAGAGTTGACTTTGACCTAGATTGACTTAGACTCATGTAGATTGCATTATAAACTACCATATAAATTGAACTCTTTATAACCAGTGTTGCTATAACTAGGACTCTGTGACTCCAGTTGGCCATCTTTTTATATCAGTTGTTCAGGATATCAGGCGAGTACATTCTCTGACCGTTTCATACTTGCTAGAACTTATATTCCTGCTCTAGATTACTTTACTTGTATGCTGTCACGTTGGTAACACGGATTGGTACTATATGGATCTTTTTATGAGATGTTATCCCCCTCAGGAGCATCAGGTACTTCATGTCTTGTGCGTTTTACTTACAACATGTATCGTCATGCTTCACTATTTATGTATACTCTGGAGTCTCATGTACTCTCATGTTCACAGAGCCCCCATGAATCAATTTCACGTGTGCTCTCATCTATGAGGCAGTGAAATCTTGAATCTTAACATAACATGTCTGGATCCTTGTGTATTGATTGGGGATGGGGGAGTAAAAATAGCATGTGAATAATTCCAAAGTAGTATAATCATGTTCAACCTCTCTTGAATTACCTCCAGCTGTTCACATGTCTATTTTGTACTCTGATTCACTAGTCACTGATAGTTCTCTACTTATAGTAGATATTTCTATTACAGTTATCTCTTTTACTTCTTGTACATTCCTTCAGTTATTTATATATCGTACTCTATTGCATATTTATTATCTTCTGACATGATATGAACTGCGTGAGATGTATTGTGCTCGTTCCTGTCCTGACCGGACCTGTTGAAAATATTACCGGTAACATAGAGATTCACAGCTAGCATAGAGGACCAGTAGAGCTTGGAGTAGATTGCTAGTTTATGGTTTAGTTTTCTCTGTTGGAACTTGTATTGTAATAAGTGGGGATTTGAGTTGTATTTGAGATTATTTGAGATATTATTATTTTAGAAGTTTATTTAAGTTGTTGCTTTGAGTTTAGTATAGACTTCTGTGTTATCCTATCGTGCTTAGACGGTGATTGAGTTTCATTATATCTATACTTGTCCTCCGTTCGGAGTTGAGATTTGACAAGTACATTATATAATTACGTGAGTTGTTGATTAGATAGTAACCTAGAACAGCGTTCTACTGCCGACACTGCGGCGTAGGCTGGACGTACCCACTTCTCGTGCCCCTACACTGGGTACGGGTCATGACAGCGTGTCCAGCTTTTGGCTGATTCTGAACGAGCACAGGCTGATCATGTCCAGCTTAAAGAAGAGGCGGCAAATTTTACCCGCCATGTGGCCTTCCTATTCCGTCAGAAGAAGGAGTTGGACGAGAAATATGCGGCTGATCTTGTTGTCACCCCCAGTTTTCAGAAACAGGAGTATTTTTGTCATTTTGCATTTTTGAATATTTTTAAAATTTATTTTATTATTTATGATATTATTTTGGTGTTGAAATTTATTTTATTATTTATGATATTGTTTTAGGGTTATTTAAGTCGGGTTCGAATTTCAACTCAATCCGACTTGAAACGGGGACCCGGGAGTAGTTTGACTCTAGTGGGACCCACACACTAGTTAGACATGGCCCACATGATATTAATTTCAGTCCACATGATATTAATTTTATTTAGTAGTTAGACTAATTATTTATGGATAGGTTTAGTTTAATTAGAGACTTAAAACTAGACTAATTTGACCTCAACCTTTAACCCATTCTTAATTTAAATCAAATAGATTAGTGGAGGACATTTTGGACATTCAAAATGGGGACACCTCACCCTTTTTGGGCAGCCACCTATGGGGGGGGATAAGGAGTGAGTCACCATCTCTTCCATTTCATTTTATCCATCCATTTTCTCTCTCTTGTTCTTTCCCAAGTTTCTAGAGAACAACTCCATTGATTTTATCTCCAAATCCACCATTTCTTCCACCAAATCTTCTTCTCTTCTCCTCTACTCCATAGTTAGAGGGTGCTAGCCAAGTTTAGGAGGATTCGGAGCTCGTTCGTGTCCTTTTGGAATCTCTACGTGTCGGTGCCGAGTCGGAAGGCTTTTTCCTTTGAAACTCTCTCCCGGAAGGTATAATCTCTTCTCTAATCCATCCCTACATGCATATAGGAATATTTTGAACCCATAGGAATGACCCCCATGGTTGTATCTCTATTTGTGTCCATTTCGTGTCCATTTGGAGGTCATAGGAGTGTCCTTTGTGTTGTGGTTGTGTCCTAGTGGAAAAAACCCCTATTTTGGACACTTGTATGCATATATATATTGTAGGAATGATTAATTAGTGTTTTAATCTCAGATTTATATTTTTAGAGAGTGGATTGATCTTATTTAGGATGGTTAGAATATGTTTTATTTAGATAGCTATGTTGGTATCCAAGTATTTTGGCCTACATGTGTTTTTTTGTCCAAACAACCCAAATTCGTCATAATTTTTATCCACGTTTTTAGTAGCTAGAGCAACTTAGAAATGTCATAACTTTTAGCTCATAACTCCAATTAACCTTCCGTTTTTTTAAAAGAAGCGTATCGAAGTTAGCTTTCCAAATATATATTTTAATAAACCAAATTCGTTCTAGAACTTTCTGTAGAATTATTTGAGTGTGTCAGCTGTACGAAAGATGAACGCGTTTCGGTGTTTTCGCGATTCCGGGAGCTTCCGGACACGAAAATACGATCCGTTTGAAGTTTCGGAAAGCTAACACGAAGACCTACAACATACTTTAATCTTAGAATTTAGTGAAGGCCCAATTGGTACAGTATTGGTTTTAAGTAGAAGAGTGACTATGCGACGTAGGCATTTTGTGTAACCTATGAGCCTAGTATGGATATCATATGAATGTAGGTATCATATATATATATATATATATATATATATATATATATATATATATATATTATGTAATATATGTTAGTATAGTGTGTGTGTTTGAATGAGATAAGGATGTGTGTGGTTAGTGGAGAGAAGTGAGATTGATAGAGGATATGTGCTAGTGTGCGTTTGATGTTGTATAGATGGTAGTGTAGCGTGTGTGTTGTGAAGGTGAGAGAGTTGGGAGGATCATGCCATCCTATTTGACTTGAGGCTAGTGTAGTTTGTTGAATGATTTGTGTTTTGATTGAGTGGTAGTGTATTTGAATATAGATGTGTGTAGGTGTGTTGGAAGAGAAGGGTGGTGGATTTGGTATATGTGTTTGTGTGTGTGGTTAGATGGTTAGAGAGTGAAAGAATGAGCAGGAAAGCAGCAGAAAAAAGCAGTAAGCAGTAAGCAGTAAGCAATAAGCAGTAAGCAGGAAAAAGCAGTAAGCAGAAGCAGTGCAGGATGGTTTTTTGGGGTTTTTGTGGTCTCGAAACATCCCCTTTTGACCCACCTTAGCCCCAAATACCTACCCACACTTATCAACCACATTTAGTACTACGAAACCCCTAAGTTAGAGAGTGTTTTTAGTGTGTTAGGCGGTTAGTAGGGTAGTGTTTATAGTGGTAGAAAATAAGGTTTGTTAATGTTAGAAAGTATGCCATGTTATGTTATCTTGAGGGTAGTGGTAGATGTTTGAGTTAGTTTTTGAGAAGTTATTTTAGAAGTAGCATTCTAAGTTAGATGGGGGTTAGATAGATGATGTTTGTGAGGGAGAGTGAGTGTGGTTTAGAAGAATGAGTTATGTTAGATGTGGTATCTTGATATCTTAATATTACCTTAAGGTAATGTGTAGGAGAGTAACATATTAGAAAAAATAGTTTTGATGCCCAAGAAACCTAGATTTCTTGGTTGGTAAACCCTAGATAGGATAGTATCTAGCTACCCTAAGGAGCCTAGGATAGTATCTTGAGTATTAGCGGGATTTCCTTTGTAATGGGCAAGGTATCGGGATTACCTTGGTAATGGTAAATGTAGGTAATAGGGTATAGTTAAGATATTGAGTTTAACTTCTAAGATATAGTTAGAATTAGGTTCTCTTGGTTGGTAATGGTTAGGATTAGTGTCCTCAGACTAGTTTTGACCTCGGTTGACCATTTTGACCAAAAGTCAACCGAAAGTCAAATTTAGCCTATAAGTGACTAGAATTGACTGAAACCAAACCAGAGTTGACCAGTTGACTGAAAGTCAACAGTTAGTTAACATTTGACTAGTTTGACCTAGGGTTGACCCATGGTTGACTAGAGTTGACCAGAGTTGACCAGGGTTGACCAGTTGACCAAAAGTCAACTGTAAGTCAACCTTTGACCCCGTTTGACCTAGTTTGACTTGGATTGACTCCCCGTGACCTAGTATGAACCAGTATGACCCAGTATAACCTAGTACGACTTAGTTTGACCTAGATTGACCCAGTTTCGACTTAGACTTGCATTCATGACTTAAATTAGTTTCATTTTTCAGTATAAAATACTGTTTAACTCATAATATCTCATTTTAGGTCTGTGATTCACTCTGAGCGTCTGTTCACCTTATCAGCTCAGGACCACAGGCGAGTAAATTTACTGATAGTTTTCATTGTCTTGATATCTGCTATATCCGATTCAGTTGTAGTGTCTTACTTGATTCTTAGACACGATATTTCACGGACTAGTATATGTCAGATCCCGGCATGAGATGTTGTTCCCAGATTACTTGGTATATTGGTACAAGACTCGACTTGTTACTTGTACTTGTATAGACATGGACTTGGGAGTGGGCTGATCACCTGTTTTTGAATCTCATGTCATGACGTGTTATGTCCGGATCGTTATACTATTCGGGGATGGGGAGTTATTAGTGGTTGTGTGATCAAAATCCACACTTGTTGCTTCACACTTGTACTCGACACTTGTCTATAGCTACTTGTTCACAACTTTCCTTGGTGACCGGCCTTATCTTCATACTTGTTGCTTCACACTTGTTATTTGGTTGTAGCCGGTCTGATGGAAAGCTTGAACATGTTTTCTAAGCCGATCACATGACGCACTAATAATTCAAGACACCTTTTATATTTATTATCTGTGGTAACTAAGTTCTGTTCGGGAGAAGGGTTACAGCCCCAGTCCTTGTTTGGTTTAGGGGTTGTAACTCGGCTTTCCGAACAGTTCCCAAGTCACCCTATATACATTCATATCGTCATCCTTTTCAGTACTCACACCATGATATATATATTTCCAGTTGATTTTGTCTTGTATTTCATTGTACTGTCTCTTATAGAATTTATCAATTCATATGAAACTGCTGTTGGTGTTTGTACTTGCTCATTTTCCTGACAGGATACCGTTGACATATTACAGATGATTCTGAGGCAGATTGCCCGACCTATTATGGGGTCGAGTTTGATGGAGTAGACCCGGGCTGTGGTTTGTCAGTAGAGCCACTAGACTTTGCTCACCCTGAGTAGTGTAGCTTAGTTAGGTTTACCTAGCCTACGAGCCAGCTAGTACTTTTTAGACTGTAGTAGTTTTTATATATTATGTGATTCTCTGGGTTGTTGGTGTATAGCTCTGGACTTGTGTGGATCTTGGATTTATTTCCTGTTCTCATCATTCGTATTTTCCTCTCCATACTATCTACCTTAGTTTTACATTTGTGATTGAGACTGTATTGCTATGTCACCTCCATTCGGAGTGTATATACTGTACAGGTACATTTATCTGTTTAGTTGTAGTATTTATAGATGACCTAGACAGCGTTCTACCGTCGATGCTGCGGCGTAGGCTGGACGTAACCACGTACTCGTGCCCCTAATCAGGGTGCGGGTCGTGACACGTTTTTGTGGTGGCCCATGCAGGTGAGAGTCGCAATTAGTGCAATCTCGTAATGGTGCTCATATATATATATATATATATATATATATATATATATATATATATATATTTACATATATATACTATATCGTACATATTCTTGAAAATCTATGATACCTACATTTTCACATGATATCCATACATTCATATGATATATATATATATATATATATATATATATATATATATATATATATATATATATATATATATATATATATATATACACATACATATATGTACTATATCGTACATATTCTTGAAAATCTACGATACCTACATTCACATGATATCCATACTAGGCTCATAGGCCCTATACATATATGTACTATATCGTACATATTCTTTTGCGCACCTTGGTTTCTAGGTACAGATAATAAGTTACTTATGGAGGACACCGACACATTCACTCAGAGGTAATAAGGACATGGTGAATATGGAGTAATTTCACTGGAGATTTTATGTAGACTTATCATCCATGGCACACCTTGGTGTTAGGTACGGATAATAAGTTGAGAGAGGATTGACATATTTACTCAGAGGTAATGTCGACATGGTAAATATGGGGCTAAATGGTTGAGTTTTTCTACTCAAAGGTGATATGGACGTGGTAGGAGTGAACTCTGTGGGAATTTATAGAACAATTCAGAGGTGATATGGACGTGGATGTTCTATGGTTGATGTGCAACAACTCGGGAATTGTTGTACGGAATGTTTACTCAGAGGTAATGTGGACATGGTAAACATAGTAACGAGCATGATCTTACGTAGTGTAAAATCTTGCTTAATAAGGTGTAGAGAAGCAACTCAGAGGTGATATGGACATGGTTGTTCTTCTACTGGGAATGCAACGGAACAACTGGGTTCCAGAAGCACATGATTGTCAAAGAAAGGGGTGTGAACCTAGTTTTGTCAAGTTCACGAAGTTCTCTCTTCTGGGGAGAGGATAGTATATTTTTGACGGGTTTTAAGGATAATACTTCTTCAGGAACTTGCCGTTGATGGGCATCATGAACAAGTCCCCATTAGGTTGAGCGAGACGATAAGCACTGTTTGAGTATACCGTCTCTATGACGAAGGTTCCTTCCCACTTGGGTTCGAACTTTCCTGGTGTCTTGTAAGTCATTACCATCGGTCTTCTGACTGTCAGAACCAAGTCACCTACTTAGAAAGTCCTCTGTTTGACCCTTTTGTTGAAAGCCTGTGAGAACCGGGTTTAGTAAAGTTTGATGCGCTGTTGAGCTAAGAGGCATTTTTCGTCCAACGCTTCCAACTCTTGCAGACGGCGACGTTGATAGTCTTCTTCCATCAGCTGATTTGTGATCGCCACTCGGAGTGAGGGTATCTGGATTTCTAGTAGCAAGACCGCTTCGCTCCCATAGACCAAGGAGAACGGTGTGTTTTATTTCGGGGTCCGTACCGTTGTGTTATAGGCCCAAAGGCATTCACCGAGCTTCTCATCCCAGTCGCGCTTGTTGGATGACACGACTTTTTTGAGTAGCTTGACGATAGTTTTATTAAAAGCTTCAGCCAATCTGTTTGCTGCCAGATTGTAGGCGATTCATGCCACATTCTGAATACGATTCTTGTCGCATAATCTACTGAATGCATGGCTGATGAATTATGGACCATTGTCATAGATGATCCTCCGGGGTACCCTGAAATGGTAGATGACGTGATGCTTGATGAAGCTAATCACCTTTGAAATTTTCACTTCCGTCAATGGCACAGCTTTTGCCCACCTAGAGAAGTGGTCAGTGATTGCTAGGATAAAGCGGTGTCCCCTGGATGAGGGAGGGGTGATAGGTCCCACTCTGTCCATGCCCCAGGCTTCGAATGGCTAGGAGGCGACCGTAGGATATAGAGGCTCTAACGGCCTGTGGATGAAGTCGACATGTAGCTGGCAAGCACGACATTTCTTTGCATACTCAACAGTATCAGCCATCATGGTGGGCCAGTAATAGCCTATACGTCGGAGTCGGTCATGTAGCTTAGGACCTGGTTTATGAGCTCCGTATGTTCCGTCATGAGCTTCTCGAAGGGCTTCTACAGCTTCTTCGTTTGATAGACATCGGAGGAGAAGTCCATCGTAGGATCTTCGGTACAGCATTTTAGTAGCCGTATCATAATAAAACCGGAGGGAACGCCTTCTGACTGAGACTGCCTCCTTCGAGTCTTCTGGGAGGATTCCATAGACGACAAAGTCGATGAACGGGAATCTCCAGTCTCTGACGTTAATACTGGTATTTGTAGCCATGGCATGAGTTGTCCGTATGCACAGATTATTTCTAGGACAAGCCAAATCCTGACCCACTACTGTAATAAAGTGTTGAGTCCCGACTGGTGTAGCCAATGAGGCTGCGAGGCCAGCCAGAGCATCAGCTTCTAAGTTTTGCAGCTGAAGTACGTGTTCTCTGAAGAACTCAGCGAAGGTTGAGATAATATCCAGTGCTGCTTTGTGATAGAGGACAAGGTCTTCATGGCGGACCTCGTATCGCCCTCAGATTTGATTGACGATGAGTTTTGAGTCACCGTAAGATTCGAAGTAATCTACCCCCAGCTGATTTTCCAATTGGAGTCCCATGATGAGGGCATTCTACTCCGCAACATTGTTGGAGCACGGCTCTGAAAGAGAGTAGCTGGATGACCAGCTTGTCGGGGGAGATCAGGACTACCCCCACTCCTGCGATGATCTGGCCTTTGGGGCCTGTTCTTGAAGCACCATCGAAGAACATCCGCCAAACGAGGTTCCCTTCGGTTATGTTCGATTCTTGCACTTCATTTGGAATGTCATCATAGAGTCTGGACGATTCCGGAATTGGATGCACAGCTAGGAAGTCAGCCAGTGCTTGGCCCTTGACAGCCTTTTGCGGGACGAATACCATGTCATATGGTGTCAATAGTATCACCCAAGTAGCTAATTGGGAGTTTCGCACTCCCGACATTGTCATGAGGACTCTGAGTGGATTGACTCAGGAGATGACGTGAATTGTCTGTCCCGAAAGATAATGGAGAGTCTTCTGGATGGCAAACACCAGAGCTAGACATTATTTTTCGACGGGATTGTACCGGTATTCGGCCCCGGCCATTGTCTTGCTAAGGTAGTAGATAGCCTGCTCATAGCCCGCTTCATTGTTCTGTGCCAACAAAGCGCCAAGGGAATGGTCTATTGTATGGATGTAGAGCAGGAATGGTTTTCCTGCGACGGGTGCCACCAGAACTGGGGGACTCGTCAGGTAAGCTTTGATGTCGTCGAAAGCTTTCTGACATTCTTCCATCCAGACATAGGAAACTCCCTTCTTCATGAACTTGGTGAAGGTTTGGAATTTCCTGGAAAGGTTTACAATAAACCTTCGGATGTATGCGAGACATCCTTGTAGGCCTCGAAGTTCTCTAAGGTTCTTTGGAGGATCCATGTCAATGATGGATTTGGTCTTCTCGGGATCGATGTGAATGCCCTTTGCTGTGATAATGAAGCCCAAAAAATTTCCACTAGAAACCCCAAGAAAGGATTTAGCAGGGTTCATCTTAAGCTGATGCGCCCGCATGAGATTGAAGACTGTCTTCAGGTCTTGTAGGTGATCACTCCGAAGATGGCTTTTGATGGCGATATCGTCAACGTAGCACTCGACTGTTTTGTAAAGATGCTGACGGAAGATGGTGCTCATTGTTCGTTGGTATGTGGCACATGTATTCTTCAAGCCAAAGGGCATTACTGTGTAGCAGTAAACCCCCTTCGGAGTCCTGAACGATGTGTGTCTTTCGTCGTCTGGGAACATCTTAACCTAGTTGTAGCCTGAGTACCCGTCCGTGAAGGATATGCGCTCGAAGCCACATGTGTTGTCGATCACACGTCGGTGATCGGGAGTGAAAATTCATCCTTCGGACAAGCAGAGTTGAGGTCTCGAAAGTCGATGCAGACCCGGATCTTTCTATTCTTTTTAGTAACGGGAACGATGTTAGCCACCCAGTCTGGATGTTGCTCTTCGCGAATAAACCCGTTGTTTAGGAGCTTATCTACTTCTTTGTTGATAGCATCCATGATGTTGGGACGGAAGCGTTGTTTTTGCTGCTTAACGGGCTTAGCGTCAGGTAAGATATTAAGCTTGTACATTACGACTTGTGGGTTGAGTTCCGACATGTCTTCGTAGCTCTAGGCGAATACGTCGATGTATTCTTTGACCAGTTGGACCAAAGATTCTCGGTCTTTTCCTGCTAAGCTCTTGTAGATGAAGATAGGTTTGGAGGAAGATCCATCCTCGAGGTCGATTTGCTCGACTTCGTATTCAGTAGGGGGTTCCTGTAGTTCAAAGCAAGATTCCATTGTGTACCTAGGCATTGAGCCCAGGGTTCTTCTTCGAAGAACTCTATTGTCTGGTCATCGTCTTCATCTTCTTAAGGATGTACGGATGTCATGTTGGCTGACAACACTTTCCTGAAGTTTGGGCCGATGCTAGTGTCAAAGTTCCAAGTAGAAGCTTCAGACGAGTGAGAATGTGTGACATCCTCTATTTCTGAACTCTCCGAGGTTGTCGGAGGCATGCCGTAGCCCACCCCCGTCGAGTATGGTGATAATAGTCTTATGACTTTCCTTTTGGCACGGGAAGTCGTAAGGGAAGACATCGACCTTTGTCATAGTTCAGACCCTGGTCGCTCTTCATGTTGTAACCCATCTTTTGGATGAGATATTTGGCTCGATCATTGTACCGATAAATTTGCATTCTGCCGGTATCGAGTTCTGGCTCTGCCGGTGGAAGGTCTTGATGACGTTTGACTTTGTCGAAGATGATAGGCTTCTCATCCTAGTTCCGAGGTGGGACTATGTAACAGACTCCTTGGTACGGGACGACTCGATTTACATGATTAACAGTCGTTATTTGTGTTTGCAACAACTGCAGGGCATTATCTAAAGTATATATTGCATTCCAGTGTGAAAGAC
Source organism: Iris pallida (assembly GCA_029216955.1). Lineage (NCBI taxonomy): Eukaryota > Viridiplantae > Streptophyta > Magnoliopsida > Asparagales > Iridaceae > Iris > Iris pallida. Next base: position 16,115,751 of record JANAVB010032618.1, on the reverse strand, counting down.
TAGAATAATTGAAAGACATCTTTTTATTGATAAAATATGGGATCTGGTCCCGAGGGATTACATCATCAAGGGACGGTGCATCCATATTGGTGGATATGTACTCCTCCAGCTCTTCGTCAGTGAGCACTGGAGTAGTTTTGGGCAGTTTAGGAGAGTCCATCGGGAGCTTGATCCATGTTGGCTCTTGGGTCTGTGCTGAGAAAGACACTGGGGCCTTCTCCTGTGGCCTGGCAGTAAGAGGTGCCGACGACTGAGGATGTCTGCCTTTAAGCCATACCTTGAGGGGTGCCTCAGTTGTTGTCCCAGCAGTTGGTGCCTTTCCCCGTAGTTTGGCTACGAGGGGAGCCACCACTTGAGGAGGTTTCCACTTAAGTCATACCTTCAAGGGGGCTTCAGTGGATGCTCGGTCCAGGGAAGCTGGTGCATTCCCGCAAAGTTTATCCACCATAGAAGACGGTGTTTGAGGTGGCTTCCCTTTGAGACGCACTTTCAGGGGAGCCTCGATTATCATTTCTGCCTCCAAATTAGCTTCAGCTTCAGCTTCATCGTCGACGTCATTGGCTTCATATTCGAGGTGAATTGGCTTGTATAGGTCCGCGTCAGTAAAGAAGGCTTCAATCCCTCTGAAGGGATCGACATCAGCAAACTCCGTTCGGACGATGTCGTTGGTGGATACGTACTTCATACATTGATGGAGAGTGGATGGCACCACCATGTACTCGTGTAGCCACGAGCGCCCTAATAGAATGTTGTAGTTGACGTCCGCATCCACAACATAACAAGTCACCTCGATCTGGAGATCACCGATATGACATTTGAGCCGAATCTTCTCCAGCGGCTCACTTTTGCTGGCATTGAAGCCACTGATTATAGTGTGGGACGCTGTTAGACGATGCATCGAGATCTCCAGTGACTGAAGCAGATTTCAGGGGATGATGCTGAGAGAAGACCTAGGGTCGATCTGCATTTGATCCACCTTGATGGCCCCAATATATCATATATAATACAACGGTCTGTTGTGCCTGTTGTTCTTGAGCAGCATGTCATGTTGAGTGAATGTGATGTTGGAGATGATTTCCCCCACACTATGGCAGTATGGACATGCTGTTGGATCGTCTTCAGGGTGCTTGACCTGACTGATGAAAGACTCAGCATCCTTCAGGGCTTCGCAGAAAGCCTTCCGAGTGTCTTTGGATAGACGGAGGAGTTCGAACAGGGACAACCGAGCTGGGGTACTGGTAAGTTGTGCCAGTATGTCGAAGTTGTGACGTTTGGTTAACCCCTAAGTGTTGTCTCTTCGTAGAGGCCTGTCGAAGCGAGCCTCTTTCTGCTTCTGTTTGTCAGTTGTTGGAGGTTGGGAAGGACCCTCTCCTGGAGCAGTCGAGGAGGTGACGGGAGGTGCCACTTCGATAGGGGCCTCCTCTGGTTGAGCGTTCTACTGTGAACGCATTTGTACATGAAGTGCCTCCTCATGGGAGGTAGTCACCATTTGGCAAGACTTGATCTTCTTGCCTTTGGCCTTTGAGGTAGAACATACCCCCGGCTGAGTAAGTTCCGGCGCGAGATCTGGATGAACCCGCATGATCTCTCCTCGAGGTGTGGTGAGTGGAATCAGTCCACTCGCGTTGTTACGAGCTGGCGAATGGTTGACCACCTCCATTGTCACCTTCGGGATGGGGACAACACCATCTCGAGCTGTGGTAGGCGACAAGGTGCTAAACTGGAGCGACACCATATTGGCCGAGACTGTCTTCTTCTCGTAATCGACTGAGATGACATTCGCATTGATCATGTGCTGTATGTAGTCTTTGAGGATATAGCAATCTTGAGTTGGATGTCCCACGAACCGATGGTAGTGACAGTACATCGGGTCGCCAACTCTGTCCACCTCATCAGGATGCTTTGGATCAGGCAACTTGATTTTGTCGCTCTGCTTCAGCATCTCGAACAGTTGTAAGGTATCCTCATCATTGAAGGAGTAGACCATCTTCGGTCTCGGTGTAGGTGGAGGCTTCTGAGCGGGGCCCTGCATACTTTTTGAAGCATTGACAGTCATTGTCTGCTTCCCTTTTGCCTCATGCCCACTGTTGTTGGTAGCAGGCCGCTTCGCTTTGTCGTCAAAGGTGGAGAAGTTAACCCCCGAAGGCGAGCATTATGTGCCTTTTTTCAACGTCCTCGGCTTCGATAATCAATGAACTCCAATCGGAAGGTGGAGCGAAGTTGAGCCAGAGTTTGATCGCAGAGATCATGTTCATGCCGCAGGACTCAATGAGTGCATGTTCTGGCGTACCCGGAGGTAACCTTAGGCATGCTTGTCGGAAATGCTCGATGAAGGTTCGAACAGTTTCCTTCTCCATCTGACGGACTTCTATGAGAGACGACATGGTCATGTCTTTTCCACCGTCGTAGAACCGATCGAGGAAGAGGCGTGTCAAGTCATCGAAGGATGATATGGACTTGTCAGGGAGACTACAGTACCAGTCGTAGGTGACTCCTTTTAATGCCCCAACAAACAGGCTTGTGAGTAGGGCGTCTTCCTCGGGAGATGCCCCGTCTGAGACTAGAAGTATGTCAGGTACCAGCAAGGAGAATCCTTTTCGTCGTATGGTGTCAGTATTTGTGGTTTATACTTGGGAGGATAGACCACCTTGTTCCATTCGAGGGGGTAAGGTTGCGGGATTCCCATCTTCTGATGCTCCTCCTGCCTATTTTGAGCCTCGAAGCGCTCACGCAGGTCTCTAATCATCTCGACCATATCTTCTGTAGAGCTAGGAGCAGGTGAAGGTGGTAGAGCCTGAATTTGGATATTGGAAGGAGCCAATGTTCGGGGTACGGCGTGATGATCTGCACCCGAAGATATCCGTTGAGGGGTATACTTGATTCCCTATTGGCTCCTGGATCAGGATTGGTGAAGACAGGTGCCCTTGCTAGAGTGGTCCAAATCTCGAACACTGCTTGAGTCAAGATTTGTATAGAGGCAGAGAGGGTTTTGAGGCCCCCTTCCAAAGTGTCTATGCTTTGCGCGATGTCCGGAGCTAGAGTGTTTGATTCTCCTTCATCACCACCCCCTGCCATGTAAGCTGTCATGACATGAGTGGAAGTGGATGGATCGGTTGAAGCCTCAATCTCGACTTCACTTTCCTGTGGAAGGGCCTATTCTTTCGAGGCCTCGTATTGGCTACCCCCAGTGTCACGACCGCACCCAGTGAAGGGGCACGAGAAGTGGGTACGTCCAGCCTACGTCACAGTATCGACGGTAGAACGCTGTCCTAGGTCACAACATCTAACACAGTATAAGTATAACTACACAAGATATACTCTCCACAAGGAGGACAAATAGAAGGTACATCTCAATCACAATCTAAGGTAGAAACAGCACGATATGATAGATATGAAAATCTCAAAGGAAGTACAAACAGAAAGGAAAATAAGTCTAAGTGTCTATATGACACAATAACAACAACAAAACATAATACATCTCAAGTCTCAAATGACAACAACAAAGTAAGATAAAGCCTAACTAAACTATTCTAGGCAGTAGGGGTGATATCATCAGCTAGAGCTGGGTCCTCCTGAGAGTCCAGCTCGCAAGTGTCGTCTAGGGCTGCTCCATAGTACGTAGGACAAAAATCCTCGGTGTCATCTGTAATATTTTCAACAGGTCCAGTCAGGACATGAACGAGCACAATACATCTCACGCAGTTCATATCATGGCAGAAAATGTAAAGCATGCAAAAGAGTAAGATACAGGAACTATAAGAAGATGTACACGAAAATAAGAGAGATATTTGTAAACTGGAATATAAAGTAAAAACTGTAAGTGACTAGTGATTCAGAGCACAAGACGGTTATATAAACGGCACGATAGTGCACACGAGTAATCTACAGAGGTTGCACACGAGTAACTACAAGATTGATCACATAACCATTTCTACTCCCCCGTCCCCAATCAATACACAAGGATCCAGTCAAGTTATCTTAGTGCACACGAAGTATAGTTTGTACACAATGATCTTGTGAGCACATGAGAGTACACGATTTCACACGATTTGTACACGAATAACACGAACACAGAGTACACGATGCCCATGACAAAGTACACGAACACGAAATACCCGATGTATCCTATGAGGGGATAACATCGTATGAAAGATCCATATAGTACTAATCCGTGATAATAAGTGTCAGCATCAAGTAAAGTAATCTAGAACATGATTATAAGTCCTAGCAAGTATGAAATGATCAGAGAATGTACTCGTCTGATAACCTGAACTACTGATATATAGAGATGTCCAAACTGGAGTCACAAAGTGTTGACACAAAGTTACAGTCAACCAAATATTGACAACATTGACTAAATAATATCTGTAATAATTCAATACGACACACGGCGTCTGCATTAAGCTCAAGACAGACAATAGCTCAGCCTCCGCTTTTTAGTTATATTCGAGTCTGTATTTTACACTTTCTTTGAGTCTAGACTAATGTAATCTGAGTCATGCTGAGCTCTTGAAACTTAGACTATAGCCTACCCAATAATCCCAAGCTCCACCAAACCAGATATTGCCCAATGGTCCCCTTAGAACCACTCTGTGCTCTGGAGACAGAGTTCGGGCCGAACTCTGCCTCCACACAGAGTTCGGGCCGAACTCTGTCCCCTAGAAATCAGGAACCCTAATTTTAGGGTTAGCTGGTTGCTAGTTGTCCAACGGCCAAATATTTGAATTTTTCTACCCGAATTCTGGCCGAATTCTGCCTATAAAAACACTATAAATATGGCATGAATTCTCTCATTTCAAATCATCCAATCTTCTCTTCTCTTCTCTCTTATAGCTCAAATAAGCCATACCCTTCCCATCTACTAGCCACAAGCCTTCTAAGTCTCGAGTGCTCAGCATCTCTCAGTTAGGATTCTTGTGCAAGAGTTGAAGAAGTCGCTTGGACAATTCCAAGCAAATCGCCACTGCGATCCTCTGTAAGAAGTTGACGTGCTCTTCTGAAGTAAAGGCACGGGTTGTAAACTACTATTTCACAAATAGTGGATTTAATCCTGAGCTAGAGTTCTCAGGCCTGGACTAGTCCTCCACGAGGGAGACCAGGTTAAAATTGCTGTGTTTGCGTATGCCTTCTTGCTCTTCATTTACTTTCCGTATTTTACTCTGATTATTCATAGTTCGTGAAAGAGTTAATTTTTAATTGGTTATTTTCTATATAAACTCTATTCAACCCCCTCTAGAGTTGCCAAACTGTTCTTCAATTGGTATCAGAGCTCTGTTCTCTTTACAAGGACTTACATCCTAGAGCTGATCCATGGCAACCACACAATCCTTGATTTCCAATCACGGTGAAGGACAGTCCACTCATAGGCCTTCCCTATTTGATGGAACTAACTACACGTATTGGAAAACAAGGATGAGTTTTTATCTCAAGTCTCTAGACTTCGACCTGTGGACAGTCGTCACTGATGGTTACAAAAAGCCCGCCAGGATAGTTGTCAACGGTGATCTCATTGAGAAATCCTATGACAAATATTCTGACGAAGAGAAGAAACAGGCAAGTCTAGACGCGAGAGCTATTAATACTTTATTCTGTGCTATAGACAGGAATGAGTTTAACAGGGTATCCACATGCACCACATCTCACGAAGTATGGAAGCTTCTAGAAGTGACGCATGAAGGGACCACCCAAGTCAAGGAATCAAAAATCAGTCGTCTTACGCAAGAATACGAGGCGTTCAAGATGAAGCCAAACGAGACGATCACACAGATGTTCACAAGATTTCTCGACATCATCAACCCCCTGTCTTCACTTGGAAAACAATATTCAAATCATGAGAAGATTCGCAAGTTGCTTAGGGGGCTACCAAAAATTTGGAACCCTAAGGTGACAGCCATCATAGAAGGGAACGATCTCACTACCATGTCAATGGAGACCTTGATGGGTAAGCTCATGACCCACGAGCTTGACCTCAAGGACTTCGAAGAGCCTGCTCCAAAGACTAAGGAGATCGCTCTCAAAGCTCATCGACGAAGGGCTGAGCACGATGAGACCGAAGACGAAAACTCGGATGACGAAGACCAAGCTCTCATGGTTCGCAACTTCAAGAAGTTCCTTCGCTTCAATAGAAGAAAGAAGGAACCACAAGAAGACGATGAAGAAGAGCCAACCTGCTATGGCTGCAAGAAGACTGGACACGTCTGAAAAGACTATCCATTCTTGAAGAAGAGCAACCGCTATGAGAAGCCATACAAAAAGAACTCATTAAAAAAATATGCCAACACAAGCATTTGGCATAAAAGTGAAGCGAGTGACTCCGAGGAAGAAAAGGACTCTCCTCAAGATAAAGCAAATGTGTGCCTAATGACAACTTCCAACAAGGTATCTAACGAAACTTTAGACGACTTCTCTTTTGATGAACTTGGCGATGCCTTCACTGATTTGCTCGATGATCACAAAAAGGTCATCGGTAAATACAAACATGCCAAGGACAAAATCAAAAGTCTTGAAGACGAGATACAAAGAATTTCTTTACTTCTTGATAATGTTAGAAACACGTCACCCACTGATGTCACAAATGAAGTATCCAAGCTTAAAATAAGCTTACATGATGCTGAAGCACGTATTGAGCAACAAACTCAAGAAATCACTACACTCAACACGTTGCTTGCTGAAGAAAAGAGTAGACACAAGATTTCCATGACTAAGATATATGGCTTAAATATTAAGGTTGATGAACTGCAAGCTGTTTCTAAGAGATTAGAAACCAAATTGGGCAAACAGGTTGTTCAACCTCAAACCCAATCACATGGGCACAACACCACTCATGCTAGTCAACCACGTCATCCTGATACAGCACATAACCATGCTTTTTTATACACAAACTTCCATAAACCACGTGCACGTAAGAATACACCTCATCATACTGTACAAAGACACAACCAACATCACTCTACATATAGAAATCATCACCATGCCATGCCATATAGACAAAATTATCATGTTATGCCACATAGACAAAATCATCATACCATGCCACACCCACATGCCATGCCATATAGACAATATCAGCATGTCACACATCATAGACAATATCATCATGCTATGCCACATAGACACCATCACCAGGCCACTCATTCTATGCATAATCATCATCACCATACTAACTCTGCACATCATCCTATTGCTTATAGATATTATTCTCATGCTCCTAGTATAAATAAAAATGCTATCTGTACCTACTGTGGATCACATGGACACATTTCACCACAGTGTAGAGTTAGAAGACTGGTAGACAAAAAGATATATGCATGGTTTCCGAAAACTAACTTTTCAGGACCCTCAAGAACATGGGTACCGAAGGTCACACCTACTCTTGATGTAGGTGGACCTTCCCTCCTCAACTGAGAGTAAGTAGATTCTCGATAGTGGATGCTCGCGACATATGACAGGAGACGCAAATCTTTTTGCATCACTATCGATGAAGAGAGAAGGATACGTATCCTTCGGTAACAATCTCAAAGGGCACATAATAGGTAATAGTATTATTGGTCATCCTCCCTCTCCTGTAATAAAGGATGTCTGCCTAGTGACCGAGTTAAAGCATAACCTGCTCAGCATTAGTCATCTTGCTGATCATGGATATGATATTAACTTTGGACAAAACAATTGCCTCATCTATGATAGGTCAACGGAAGACATTGCTTTTGAAGGGAAAAGAGAGGATAACATTTATATTTTTTTATCTTTCTATAGATACTAACAATGCAGGTAGATGTTTATATGCCCACAAAGACGAACGACTACTTTGGCACCAGCGCCTTGGTTATGCCAACATGGATGCTATATCCAGGCTATCGACCAAGAAGCTAGTGAGAGGATTGCCCGACATCACATTCAAAAAGGACACGGTATGTGCCGAATGTGAACTAAACAAGGCAACCAAATCCTCATTTCATTCCATCAACTCTGTAAGTACTTCTAGACCCCTGCAACTACTCCAGATGGATTTATTTGGTCCTAGTAGAGTAGCTAGTCTTGGTGGTAAACTTTATACATTTGTTATTGTTGATGATTTTTCGAGATTTACTTGGGTTTTCTTTCTCGCAAATAAGAGCGATGCTATTTCTGTTTTCAAAATTTTTGTAAAGAAAGTTCAAAACGAAAAAGGCTACATGATTACTCGAATCCGAAGTGATCATGGAGGCGAATTCGTAAATTATGATTTTGAAAATTTTTGTAATGCAAATGGTTTTGATCATGAATTTTCTTGTCCAAGAACTCCTCAACAAAATGGTGTTATGGAGCGGAAGAATAGGACTCTCGGCGATATGGCTAGAGTCATGTTGAATAAATTTTCACTTCCGAAATATTCTTGGGCAGAAGCTGTCAGTACAGCATGCCACATTTTGAATAGGGTGCTTATTCGTCCCATTACGAAGAAAACACCCTATGAGCTTTGGTTTGGAAGAACCTCCAATGTTTCTTATTTCGAAGTTTTTGGTTGTAGATATTTTATCCTTAACACCAAAGACAACTTAGGCAAATTTGATGCCAAAGCTGACGATGGTATCTTTCTTGGTTATGCCGCCAAGAGTAAGGGATATAGAGTTTTTAATAAACGCTCACTAATTGTGGAAGAGTCAACAAATGTGACTTTTGATGAAGATAACAGTGCAGTAAGTACTCTTGATGATGACGTTGAGCCATCAACTTCTACTCCAATGAATACTTCAACCGAAACTAATTCTCTGGAGGGTTTGCCTAAGAAATTTTCTTTCAAACCTTCTCATCCAGAAAATTTAGTGATAGGTGAAGTTTCACGTGGAGTAACTACCAGATCATCACTAAGAGACTCTATTGCTAGCACTGCCTTTATTTCACAAGTTGAGCTGAAAAACATTTTTGAAGCTTTTAATAATGAATTTTGGATTTCTGCTATGCAAGATGAACTCAACCAATTCAAGAGAAGCCAAGTGTGGGAACTAGTTCCTAGACCGGCTAATCACTCGATAATTGGCACTAAATGGGTGTTTGGAAACAAAGTGAATGAAGATGGTTCAGTCACACGCAACAAAGCTCGTCTAGTAGCTCAAGGATACAACCAAGAGGAAGGTATCGACTACGATGAGACGTATGCTCCTGTCGCTAGACTAGAATCCATTCGAATGCTTTGTGCATTTGCAAACTATCAAAATTTTAAATTATTTCAAATGGATGTGAAAAGTGCTTTCTTGAATGGTTTTATTAAGGAGAAAGTTTATGTAAAACAACCTCCTGGCTTTGAAAATCACAAATTTCCCGACCACGTGTTCAAGCTAAAGAAAGCGCTATATGGCCTTAAACAAGCTCCCAGAGCCTGGTATGAAAGGCTAAGCAGTTTCTTGCTTGAGAAAGGTTTTTCAAAAGGGAAAATTGACACTACACTATTTATAAAATCTTTTAAAGACACTATTTTGTTAATTCAAATTTATGTTGATGATATTATTTTTGGTTCTACTGATGAAACCCTCTGTCAAGAATTTGCCAAGTGTATGCAGACGAAATTTGAGATGAGCATGATGGGAGAGCTCAACTACTTTTTTGGTCTGCAAGTAAAACAAATGGCAAATAGAACTTTCATCTGTCAGTCGAAGTATACAAAGGACATGCTGAAGAAGTTCGATCTTGACAACGTCAAACCAATCAGCACTCCAATGGCTACTTCAACCAAACTTGAACCAGATGAGAGCGGCAAACCCGTTGATCAACGTAAGTATCGAGGTATGATAGGCAGCTTACTTTATTTAACTGCTAGTCGCCCCGATATCATGTTTAGTGTTTGCCTATGTGCTAGATATCAAGCAAATCCTAAGGAATCACACTTGACCGCAGTTAAGCGTATCTTTCGATACCTTAAGGGTACGGTTACAGTGGGCCTGTGGTATCCCAAGACAACATCATTTGACCTCATTGGTTACTCTGATGCTGACTTCGCCGGATGCAAGGTCGACCGTAAAAGTACAAGCGGCACGTGTCATTTATTAGGAAAGGCTTTAGTCTCTTGGTTTAGCAAGAAACAGAATTCTGTCGCACTATCCACATCAGAAGCTGAATACATCGCAGCTGGGCGTTGTTGTGTACAAATTATGTGGATGAAGCAAACCCTTGAAGACTATAATCTATCTTTCATGCACATTCCTATTTTCTGTGACAATACTAGTGCTATTAACTTGACTAAGAACCCTATCTGTCACTCACGCACAAAATACATTGAGATTAGACACCACTTTTTGCGTGATCATCAGTAAAATGGCACGATTAACTTAGAGTTTATTGACACTGATCATCAGCTAGCAGATTTCTTTGCTAAGCTATTATCCGAAGAGCGCTTCAATTTCCTTTGTCATGAACTTGGAATTTTAGATGAAGCTGTCATAAATTGAAACTCACCTGCGTAAATATCGATTATATTATGATTCTCTTACGATGAACTTGCTATGGGTACAAGCCGAAAGGTTCCTTCTGACAACAAGGCGTAAAAGCCTAAGCGATACGGTGCACTAGTCCTCAGGACTACCGCTAGCTGGGATCCGGCCCCTGCAGCTAACCCTTGGCAAATTCAAACTATTGAATTATAATATATTTCCTTGTTTATTATATGGTTCATTTTGATTTATTATTGCCTACTTGATATTTTCTAAGTTTATTCTGATATTAGTATACCTCTCTATCTACTTGATTGATTCCATCAAGCTTTTATCCTCATTCTAACTCTTTTTCAACACTTAACCATTTTTTCTATCTTCTAGCCCATCTTTCTGTTCTGGAATACTGATCCAGAACTCGGGCCGAACTCTGCCCCTAACAGAGTTCGGGCCGAGTTCGGTCCCATTGTTCCAGCGTCGGGGACAGCTTCCGCCGTTTGATCATTTTAGATCGTACGGTCCAGATTCCCTCCGACCAAAGAAAACCCTCTCTTTATTTTCGGGTTTTCATCTCTCTTTCCTTCTTCTCCACCTCTCCAAACTTTTTCCTACAAACCCTAACCCTAGTTTTCTATCAAGAGTGCTCCATTACTCCTCAAAATCAAGGGAAAGGGGTTTCTCATCATTCTCTTCCACTGTTTGTTGTTGATTTCAGGTATATCTCCTTCTTTCTCTCCATTTCAAGTTCTCTATTTTCTTGCAAATGGCTCCTCGCTTGCCCAATCGTGGGAAGAGGATCCGAACTGAGGGAGCTTCCTCTTCGAATCCTCCTCCTCCCATTGAGCAAGTAGCTGAACAACAACCTATTCATCCGTTGTTCAACCCGCCTAGTCCCCATGATCCTAGTACATATGACGACCGATTGTTTGTGTCGCTAGACGCATCTAACGAGTGGTTTAGCGACTTTCGGACTCGTTTGGTGTTCGGGGGACATCCTATAAATTTTACAATCTTTTCTCAATATGAATCATTCTTTCAAGATCTTTGCTTAAATGAGTTAGTGGCTTCAAACTTTGTTATTTATCGTAGCGCCATTCAAATGTTCTATTGTAACTTGACTCACGATGCCACTCACATCTATTCCCGGGTTGCCGGTATTGATATTGCTTTTGATGCTTCTGAGTTGGGTGAGTATCTTGCACTTCAAGATCTCGATATTTGGGATAAGCTTGTGGAAGCTCGCCAATTCCAATTTGTTGGTGAAACTTCTCTTGAAAGTTTCAAGGAGGAATTATGTGCTCCTAACATAAGTCCTCGCAAGCTTATGGCCAAGCACCTCAACCCGTATTTCTATGAGCTTCATCGAATTATCTTCAACACTATCTTGCCAAAAGCTGGCTCCACCGATGAAGTTACATACTTCGAGATCTCTGCTTTGTATCACCTTCATTATCGTATTCCCTTCAATCTTCCAAGGATAATGATGGACTGGATGATAAACTGTAGGAAGAAACCAAGAGCCTTAGTTTATCCTTTATACCTTCCTATGGTTTTTCGTGCATTCATCATTCCTATTCATGACTGTCAGTTCTTGCCTGCTCCTGCTTTCCTGTCCAAGGCACGACGTCTTCAGGCAGTCGTCGCCTCTCCTGAGACTTCTGAGCAGTTTGATGATGAGGAGCCTGACGCCCCTCCACTCGGTCAGGATGCACCACCTCCACCTGCCACTCTTGAGTCTATTCAGACTATGCTCCGGGATCGTTTTGCTCTTGAGGACGATCGCTGGACTCAGATGGACTATCGGACTACCCTGGAGATGAGTGCCCTCAGCAACTCGCTGCATGATATCCTGTATTCCATGTCTCGTCACCCCTCTATGCCCATTCCCATGGAGCGGGATCCTGGTCGCGCTGGATATCGCGTTGACGACCCCTGGGTCATGCGTTACCTGGATCCGGATGCTGCTATCGTGGACCCCAGCCGTTCATTTACTGATCATTCAGATTCTGCTGGGCCCTCTCGTGCTCCGTGATGGAGATTGGCTACTATCTGCTGCTGATGATGATGATCTTAGTTGATGCCTTTTTTTCTAGTTATTTAGTTTGTTTTGGATTTATGTACTTGGATGTTCTAAAACTCTGGTAGTTTGATGACTCTGGTTCTGTATGATGACTTTTTATGCTTAGTTTTATATTTTATGCTAGTGACTCATTTTGCTTATTCATATACTGTTTTTTCTCTGCTTGGTGTGGTTGCATCACTATTAACTGTCTACTGCAGTTTCTATGCTATTCATTCATCTGCAGTCTATATTGCTAAATGCAAAAAGGGGGAGAACTATGTATATTCTGGATATATTTGTCTCTTTCGTATATCTGTGCTTGTTTGTGCTTGTTTATGCTTTTTGGAGATATTATTTATCAGGCCAACAGGTTCAATACATTATTTACGGGGGAGCTATTGCTTCTAGCTCAGCACCGTTCACTGATTACGGGGGAGCTATTATCTCTAGCTCGGCATCGATTATGGGGGAGCTATGTTTAACTGTGTCCAGGTATGAATGTTGAATATACATATATTATTTTGCCAATTATCAATATGGGGGAGATTGTTGACACAAAGTCACAGTCAACCAAATATTGACAACATTGACTAAATAATATCTGTAATAATTCAATACGACACACGGCGTCTGCATTAAGCTCAAGACAGACAACAGCTCAGCCTCCGCTTTTCAGTTATATTCGAGTCTGTATTTTACACTTTCTTTGAGTCTAGACTAATGTAATCTGAGTCATACTGAGCTCTTGAAACTTAGACTATAGCCTACCTAATAATCCCAAGCTCCACTAAACCAGATATTGCCCAATGGTCCCCTTAGAACCACTCTGTGCTCTGGAGACAGAGTTCGGGCCGAACTCTGCCTCCACACAGAGATCGGGCCGAACTCTGTCCCCTAGAAATCAGGAACCCTAATTTTAGGGTTAGCTGGTTGCTAGTTGTCCAACGGTCAAATATTTAAATTTTCCTACCCGAATTCTGGCCGAATTCTGCCTATAAAAACACTATAAATAGGGCATGAATTCTCTCATTTCAAATCATCCAATCTTCTCTTCTCTTCTCTCTTATAGCTCAAATAAGCCATACCCTTCCCATCTACTAGCCACAAGCCTCCTAAGTCTCGAGTGCTCAGCATCTCTCAGTTAGGATTCTTGTGCAAGAGTTGAAGAAGTCGCTTGGACAATTTCAAGCAAATCGCCACTGCGATCCTCTGTAAGAAGTTGACGTGCTCTTCTGAAGTAAAGGCACGGATTGTAAACTACTATTTCACAAATAGTGGATTTAATCCTGAGCTAGAGTTCTCAGGCCTGGACTAGTCCTCCACGAGGAAAACCAGGTTAAAATTGCTGTGTTTGCGTATGCCTTCTTGCTCTTCATTTACTTTTCGCATTTTACTCTGATTATTCATAGTTCGTGAAAGAGTTAATTTTTAATTGGTTATTTTCTATATAAACTCTATTCACCCCCCTCTAGAGTTGCCAAACTGTTCTTCACAAAGTTCTAGTTAGAGCAACACAGGTTATAAAGAGTTTAATTTATATGATAATTGAAATTATAATGCAATCTATATGAGTCTAAGTCAATCTAGGTCAAAGTCAACTCTTGGTCAACTCTGGTCAACAATCTAGTCAAATTAGGACAACTAGTCTAATATGGTCAAACTAGCTAGGGTTTGGTCAACAATGGTCAAACTAGTCTAGGTTAGTCAATTTTAGGTCTAAACAAGTCTATGACCTAAACAATCAAGTATACTAGTACCATTGCTATCTAACACATAGCCTAAATCAAGGCACATAGCTAAACCACATAGCTAACAATGCACACAACTTAGTTATATAATATACATTACATATATATCACATATATTCTTACCCATATAGTACCACCCTAACACATACATATAGATATCATATATCAAGTATATACATATCCTCACTATGAACCATAACCTATATCTATATACTCTCATAATATATATAGATACAATATAACCCAAATATATATTTATATATATATATATATATATATATATATATATATATATATATATATATATATATATATATATATATAACCCTTCCATAATCTAACATCACATACTCAAACTCAAACACTTAGACACTAACCCACTAAGACTAGGATACCATATCAACCTTAGTCATATTGGCATCCCAAAACCAATACCTTGGTCATAAGGTAAACTAATCATTTACCTTGAAGGTAAAGGTAATTCATATTTATCTTAAGATACTAACTTGGTATCATGAGATACCAAGATACCCCTTAAATATCTAATTAACTATCTAATATACTAACATAACATCTTAACTAATATCTAACATATAACCTATATAGACTAACTTGCTAACATACCAATATCTAGAACTAACATAACCTACTAACATATCAATATCTAACATACTAGATATCTAACATCAAACTATCTAACAATATATCAAATATCTAACAAAATACGAACCTCTACTATCTAACTAACACTCATACTAACAAATATAACTTACACTAACATGTAACAAACTCTAATATATCTAACTCTCTACTAACCAACATCTAACAAATATACTAACATATATAACTTACACTAACATATAACAACTCTAACATATCTAACCCTCTACTAACCAACATCTAACAAACATACTAACATATATTACCTAACAATAATATATATATATATATATATATATATATATATATATATATATATATATATATATATATATATATATATATATATATATATATATTATGTACTATATCATACATATACTCGACAACCTATGATACCTACATTCACTTAATATCCATACTACATAAGCTCATAGGTTACACAAAATGCCTATATCGTATAGTCACTCTTCTACTTAAAATCAATAATATACCAATTAGGTCTTCACTAAATTCTAGGATTAAAGTACGTTGTAGCGCTTTGTATTAGCTTTCCGAAACTTCAAACGGATCACATTTTCGAGTCCGGAAGCTCCCGGAATCGCGAAAACACCGAAACGCGTTCGTCTTTCGTACAGCCGACACTCAAATAGTTCTATAGAAAGTTCTACAATGCATTTGACCTATTAATTATATATTTGGAAAGCGAACTTCGATACGGTTCTTTTAAAAAAATGGAAGATTAATCGAAGTTCTAAGCTAAAAGTTATGACATTTCTAAGTTGCTATAGCTACTAATTAAAAATGTGGATGAATATTATGACGAATTTGGGTTGTTTGGACAAAAGAAACACATCTCACTCTCCACACCACTCAAGACACACATCAAACCACACTCCCCTCTCCTCTAACATAAGCACACCACTAACAACATATCCACACACATCTAAATATATGAAATATATCTAACATACCTATTATATATACAAAACAGTCCATTATATAAAGAGACACTAAAATGACAAGTTGAGACTAAAAATATGACATGTAGACTAAACAACTTAGATCTAACCATGGGTATCCAAATGAAACTCATTCTAACCATCCTAGGTATCATCAATCCATCCTCTAACATGTCTAAAACTGAAATTAAAACACAATTAAGCCTATTAGACATTAGACCAAACACATCAGGTGTCCTAATTTGAGATCTAATAAGTAGGACACAAGACACAATTCTAACTTGCTCTAGAGAGCTCCAAATGGCCTCAAACTTGAATCTAAAGTTGGTAAATGCATGGGGGTGGATCCTATGGATTCTAAACTAACTAATATGTATAGGAAATCAATTTAGAGGGTAGGTTTTACCAATTGGGAGTGGAATCCCAATGATACTCCCAAGGACACGGCTCCGACACGAAGATCTTCCAAAAAGGACACTCCTCCTTGCACTTTGCTCCAAATCTTTGCTAGCACCCTCTCTTGGCAGTATGAGAAGGTTGGATGGAAGTTTTGGTGGAGGGATGTAAGGATTAGGAGATCAAATCAAAGAGGAAAGCTCTCTAATTTGGAGAAGAACACTTTGTGAAGGAAAAGAGCTAAGATAGAATGAAATGAAAGGAAGAAAGGCTAACCTACCTATAGTGGCTGCCATTAAACCCTATTTGGGCCTTGGAGGAAAGTCCAATAAGGCCTCAACTAGTCCTTTTGGTTAATTTTAAGTTAGGTTTAGTTTGGGATCAAAAGGGTTAAATTTAAGCCTCTAACTTAACCAATCTAACAATTAGGATTAGTCTAAACTTACTAACTTAATTTGGTGGGATTTGTGGGCCATGCCTAACTAATCTTGGGGTCCCGTCTAGAGTCTAAGCTACCCGGGTCACTAACACAAGTCGGAACGAAACGAAACTCAAATCCGACTAAATAAATCCCGTAAAATCAATATTAAAATATAAAAATTCCCAAAATATTAAAATATGAAAAATGACCAAAATCATAATACATCAATTTAAATATTATTAAAAAATCTAAAATTTACCAATTAATCAAAATTCTAAATAATTCAAAAGTCACAAAATGACCAAAATATCCTTAGCCTAAAAAGTTGTAAATAGTCATTCTAATCACGTGGTTAGGTTCCCATAGTCATGGTTAGTCTCTAGGCTCAACAGTTCTAGGGTTCACTAGTAAACACATCAAAATTATAATTCACCAATTTTAAATAGTATTAAATTAATTAAAAATCCCTATAAATCATAAATCCTATTATTAAATAATAAACTTTTACAAAAGTTCAAAATTACCCTCATTTTAGAAAAGTGGGTGTTACACCCAGCTACGTCGAGGTTGGTTCCTTGGGGGACTTCCTCGTCTTCAATAGGAGGATTGTCAAGAATTTGATTACCCCCAGCCACTACTTCAGCCAGAGACTTCTTCCTTGCTCGGGTACTTTTGAACACCCATGAGGACGGGATTACCGTCTTATTCTTCTTCGGCTGACTCTTGGATGATGTTGCAGAGGTCGAGGAGTTGGCAGTTGTCTTTCTTCCGGATGAGTGAGAGTTGGTGACAACATGGCAGGAAGTGATCTTAGGCTCCTCTTCATCTTCAATTGGCACTCTCTTATCGAGGCAACGTCGGATGGGTGTCATAGATTGCAGTCGCTGAAACACAGACTGCTTTTGTGGTAGAGCTGCTGTCTTGCAATAACAGCAGTTGATGGTGACCATGGCATAAGTGTGCCCTGTGAGGGGCGTATTGTGCTTATTGGTCAGCTCTTCTTATCTGCGTTTGTGAGTGATCACGTTACGTAAATCATGATAGGAGAGTTCCACTTTGACACCCTCTTCAAGCATGTGGCAAGGCCAAGCGCCGGGGTGGTCATGTGAATGTTGTGCCCCCTGATCTAGTTCACGTGTATGAGATACGCCCAGATCAATGGTGGGAGAACAACATTTATTGTAACTTGAACCTACTTCATGCGCACCACCTAAGTGGGTGCATGGGTTCAACGTCGCAGATTTTGTCCTGCCTGACTTGGTTCAAAATATAATAGATACGCCCAAGCAGGACAGGGGCTTTGAAGGTCGGCTCGCAAATGCGCCCGAGTCAACCCTCTACAGCTTGCCATCAGTAGCGCGCATGATTTTGAGCGCATACTTCTGGTTCGCTGTTGGCGTAACACATTTGGGACGCATGGCCTGTGCTACCTTGGATCTCTTTGTACTAGCCCGCAAAGGCGCATAGTACTCAGAATCCAATTCTGCCTCACCATGACAGCGAGTGAGTCTATCAAAGACATATGTTTTCTCCTGCGCACCAGAGTTCATGTGCGGGAGATTGGCTGCGCCTCTGCTCCATTGGCGCATCTTCTTCGACTGGAAAGAAGATAGTTGGGGAATGCAGTCAACACCGCATTTTTCTGACAGATACGCTGCACCAGTGGGCGCATCTTGGCTGCTGAGAACGTCAGCAGAAAGGGTCAGCTGTGGTAGCGCATCCCCTTTAGTAATGGTGCTAGGCGTATCGCCCTTGCATACCCAGACTCGGCGAGTCTTCTTCGGCTTTGGAAGCCGCTTCGAAGGACTTGTGCTTCCTTCAGAGATGAACTCCTCATACACCTATTGATCAAGGCGCACCACAAGTATTTTGTAGGAGGAGCCTAGCTTGATATCGTCAGATTGTAATACAACCATCTCGTTGGAGGAGAAGGTCGTCCCCAGCAGAGTCGCCAGCTTGATCGCCATCGAAAAAAGGAGGAACACAAAAGGTTTTTGATTACAACTTTTTGTATTTCGATTACAAACAAAACAGTATACAATATAGGACTTAGTTGTAGTCCTTTGAGTACACTTTTTTTTATCTGGGAACGGTGTTGATGGAGCGAGTGGTAATGCATTGACTCCGTTGACGATTTGACGAAGATCTTGAATTCTCTGAAGGTCTGGGTTGCTTTGGATGCCAGAGCATTTTGAGGGAAAGAAGACGTGAAGTGTCTCTCCTGCTCTCTGGATATGATCTATGGATATATCTCCGTGTATATATCTCTGTCTGTATTGAAGGAATGGTCCTTCTATTTATAGACAGCATGTTGGGCTGCCTCTGTACGCATATGTAGGAAGCACCTGGATATAGGAATGCCCTATGGCTGATTCTGGTGGAGGCGTATGGATGATGCACCTCGAATCTGTTTGAACTGCTGCATTTGGGCTGCGATGGAGCTGACACGTGGCAGTTGCGAGGATTCGGTTATTGCTGAGGTCTTGGGTGGTTAGCACCCATTCGTAGGCAAAACTGAGTCAAATGACACGTGGTGCATGGTCATGGCTCAAAGAACTCGAATTTGGGGGAGAGTGATCTGTCTTGATATGCCTAGGATCGGGCGCATGGAGAGGACTGAGCTGTTGTCTTTAGGGATCAGGAGCGAGTTCGGGCGCATGGCTTTTGAGGCGCATGTAGGGCTTCACATCAGGATGCACCTAGGATCAGGTGCATGGGGTGACTTGGTCTATGACTTCGAGGAGTCATAGGTAAGTCCAGGCGCATAGCTTTTCAGGCGCATGCAGAGCTTTTGGGCGCATGGTTGTGGAAGCGCATGCAGAGACTTGGCTTCTGTCTTACGATCAGGAGTAAGTTTGGGGGCGCATGGCTTTTGAGGCGCATGTAGTCTTCTGGACGCATGGCTGCGAGGCGCATGCGAATGAATGATCGGCCATGTGGCAAGGACAACTGTAGCCGACCAAAAGTGTAATGATGGTGCTAATGTCAGCTCTCTTCGTTTTTTACAAAGGGTGGCTGATTGGGCGGCTCTTTGGAAGATGTGTTGCCATCTTTGTCACTCAGCATTCAATGCTTGATGATGACAAGTTTGAAAGGGACGCATCGGTTAATTCTAATCTGGGCACATAGTTCTATGTCCCACTAGGCGCATGTGCATGATGTCGACGGCACATTTGCCATGTGTCGCATCCTCTTTGGCCCATCTGTTGAGTTCTTCGAGGTATTGATGGCTGTTTGAATTGACTGAATTTAAAGAGGTAGATTCATCACCATAAATGCAAGTTTGTTGCACTGACTTTGGGAAGGTTGCCACTTGGCGTATGGGTTTGATTTGCCCGGCCTATAAATAGCAACAGTTGAGAGAGAGTTTTGTTTATCTTTCTCTAGACTTCTTGTCACGACCCGCACCCGCTTTTCGGATGCGAACTCGTGAGCAAGCCAGCTACGTATCGAGCGGACTCCAGCCCGACTCGAGTACGTATTGTTTTACTTAACAAAATGCCAAGAAAATTGGCTTTTGAAAATAAAATGAGAAAAAGTACAAGTAGTATAAATTTGATTCTGGAAAAGTATTGCTATGGAAGTCTGATCTGCAAATGATCACTTTGTTCCTTGGACCATACGATGATGATGAAGATTACTACTTGAAGATGAACAATTGGAAGAACTAAGTAACCAGAAAGGTATCGACGCACTTGGGCACTGATGGCGAGGCCGAATGCTTTTCTGCTTTGCTTCACTCTGTTCTGAAAGAAATGTTGAAGAAGAATGCTCTGGAGAATCAAAGTCTCTGAGTTCTAATCTCTCTGTTTTCTCTCCTCTTGTCTCTGTGTCTGTTTGAGAAAAATAAGTCTATTTATAGACTTGGGCTCTTGCGCATAAAAACTCAGCAAAAGTTTCGTCTTTACGCTAACAACTGCCACCCACGACCAAAGTCATCCTTTGTATACGTTGACACGTGTCCCATCATTTTATTAAGAATAGGATGCACGTACACACGTTCTTCGGGATGTGTGGCATGAAAGCCATATAGGCAAACCACGTTCCAAATTGGTCAGAAAGAATAGGGCGTAAAAATAGCCCCAATGTACTCTGAGCGTAAAGCAGTAGACTAGGCATAAAATAGCCCTGACATAGACTTCCCGCGTAAAGTGGTTATTAAATAACCTTGAGCGTAAAGTAGCTCAAATAAACTTTATGCACATGTCGACTTTTGAGCGTAAAAACTCGTATAGTCTCCATGCGTAAAAGAAGCCATACTATGAGCGTAAAAATAGCTCAGTCCACATACTAAACAACAACATTGGTCTTTGTGTAAAACAAATCCCTTCGAATTTTGTGGTATATGCCATCCTTAATATCTTCATGTCAGACTTTGCATTAAATGCAAGACTTGACAGCTTTGTCCAGCGTAAAAGTGGCTAGCATGTCCTAGGCGTAAAACCCTTGGCTTGACCCTGGCGTAAAATGATCAGCCTGCTTTAGGCATAAAGTGATTAGCCTCTCCTTGGCATAAAATAGATCATCTTGAGTGGAATGATCCGTCTCTTTGACTCATTCTATGAAGCACTTTTTACGCTCCTACAAGACCCCCTTCAAAGTTTTCAAATATCTCCAAAATTTGAAACACTTTGAACAGAAGCGTAAAAGTCAGGATTTAACCAGTCAGCATAATATTCGGGATACACAACAGTCATCCGCGTAAAATTGGGGATATCCAACAGTCGGCGTAAAATCAAGAAATAGTGTCGGTCAATACTTAACCGTCACAATGAATTTCTTTCTCGAAACTTTCGAATGCTTCCTCATCTTCCCGAGTTTGCATTAATAATGAGCAATTTCCCATAAGGAATATGAAGAGTTGATTTGATTGTATAAATAAGAATAAATTCTTCATTCTTGCCATTCATCCTCATATTGTCATGGCGCCAAAGAAAGATATTAACAACGAAGAGGCTCCGAGCTCCAGGATTGATTTTGAGTGAGCACGCAACTTTTTAGAGTGCTTTGGACTGACTCCAGCAGTCTTTAGCCGCATCGATGGCGGTCCTTCAACTGCGTATGAGGGATCAGGAGATGCAGAAGCATTTCTTAATCTGATGCGTCGCTCCGGGATTCGCAATATGCGTGAATTAGGTGCCTCCCTTCGTTAGCCCAACGAAGGAGAGAAAAAATAATATTTTATGTAGAAGTGTCGTCCATGTATTGCGACTTATCTGTAGGGGCCAACTCCCCTTTTAAATAAAATCTTAATATTGATCTTATCTGTTGGTAGGAAGAATTGTTCTACTCCTTCTTTGACTGCATCTATGGTTGTTCATTCCCAAGAGAAACAAAACAACACGTGGCACCTGTCTCACTACTAAAATAACCCATTTTAGCGACGTCAGGAGACGTCGCTAAATAAGGAAAATACGTCGCTAAAACCAATTTGCGACGTATTTAGCGACGAAAATCGGACGTCGCTTATAGGCAAGTCGCAGATGACACTTTCGTCGCCGAACGTCGCTATTCGCGACGCAAAGTTCATTGTCGCTAGACGTCGCAAAATTAGCGACATATAGCGACGTATCACTACGTCGCCAAAATTGCGACGTAAAGTGACCATTTGCGACGCTGTAAACTTTATATATGATGACATGACATGGCAGTCACGTGGGCAACTTAGCGACGCCTACCGACAGATTTAGCGACGTAATATTAGTGACGTCTAGCGACGTTACGTCGCTATTTAGCGACGTATAGCGACGTCAACGATCCGTTGCAGTACATCGCAGAACGTCGCTATACGTCGCAGATATTATAAAAAAATTTAAAAAAATATAATTGATATTTTTGTTATGCTGTATGTCTGTGTTTACAGTGTGTGTGAAGTGCAATGTTCGAACCATCGACAGTTTTGCTTACTGTTCTATGTTTTATCTTGGATAGAAAGAGCAACAGTTCAGGGTGCACTTCTCAGAGCTTCCTCTTCACGTCATTCACCTTCTCGGGAACCTTTACGACGTCCCGAGAAAGTGAAGGACGTGAAAATGAAGCTCTCAGAAGTGCACCCTGAACTGTTGCTATTTCTATCCAAGATAACACATACAACAGTAATCGAAACTGTCGATGGTTCCGAACACTGTATTTCACATTCACTGTAAACACAGACACACATCATAACAAAAATACACAATATATTTTTTTTAAATTTCGGCAGCACCTCCTTTGTATATCAGATCATCGCTTATAACCCAGCGTAGGTACATTTGTCATCCCCGTCGCAGATATCACAAAGTAAATATCACAATAAAAATAGGAGGCAGTACAAAGTAAATATCACAGACACACATCCTCACAAATATCCAATAGAATCAAATAAAAATGGCAGATGATAAAAAGTCTCACACCAAGTGTATAAACAACAGTGTACCAATAAACAATTTGCCCATAGGGCCAATACATACAAGTCATAAAAAAACCAATAAAATCACTGCGGACCCCTGTCGCGCAACTGGGACAACTGGGATAGAATGTAGTCATACTGCTCCTGTATACTGCGCTCGACCGCATCAGAAATCTGCTGCTGCAACTTGCGACGCAGCTCCTCGATCTGACGACGAACATCCTCAGCTCGTGACGACGCCTGCGTAGCCGGAGACTGTGCACTGACAGAGGGGGCCCAGGATGACTCCGAAGCCAAATACGCACCATAGGATCCCGTACATATGCCTGCGTCGCCCTCTCGTCAATGAACTCCCAGCCCTTCGATGGGTGACCAGGACATAGTCCCTGCAGCCATTCGACTGGCGAGGCAGAAACTATATAGCCGTAGATAAAGTTGACTGTCCTCCGACCCTCATCCCTCGGCAATGATGATACGACAACCTATCAGAATCCTCGACTCTCTTTCGCTTCTTGGATATTGACCCAGCTTCCAATCTCTTATTTCCCTCCGGGTCCACTCTACTCCCAATCTCTTCCTCTTTTATACACGGATGTACAGAATCAATACCATCCAAGGAAGGAAAAACTGAATCAAGACATAACGGGCTGCTCAGCGTGCCCAGTTTCTTCAACTTCTCGCTGGCTGCAGAGTCGAAATGGGAACGGGTCCTCTTTGCCGGAAGACGCTGATTCAGTTTTGCCTTCTCCTCTCCTCCACCATGGCTATGGACCCATCTGCTCCTCCCTACTTCCATTCTTCTTATTTGACTCTCTCAGCCACATATGATATCCAGCTCAAGTGTAGAGTCGGGGGAGAAGAAGTGGACAGGAATAGGAGGGGGAAGCAGCACAGCCGGCGGCATGACCCGGAGAAAGTACAGAGGTTTTCTTCAACATACGTAGGAGAACTATAAGGATATATCTTTTCACAACATATCACCTTGTCAAAGACCCTTAATGTGACAACCATGTTACTGCGGTGTCGGAAGACTAACATGTCATAATTTTATAAGCCGTGTGTTTTGACATAATCCTCCAACCGGATTTCAGTTCTATGTAATAATGCAAGATTACGACATAGGAGGAAAGAGTTGGGAGGATTATGTCAAAACACACGGCTTAGAAAATTATGCCATGTTAGTCTTCCGATACCGCGGTAACATGGTTGTCATATTAAGGGTCTTTAACAAGATGACATATTATGAAAAGATATATCCTTATAGTTCTCCTACGTATATTGAAGAAACCTCTGTACTTCCTCCGGGTCATGCCGCAGGCTGTGCTGCTTCCCCCTCCTATTCCTGTCCACTTCTTCTCTCTCGACTCTACACTTGAGCTGGATATCATATGTGGCTGAGAGAGTCAAATAAGAAGAATGGAAGTAGGGAGGAGCAGATGGGTCCATAGCCATGGTGGAGGAGAGGAGAAGGCAAAACTGAATCAGCGTCTTCCAGCAAAGAGGACCCGTTCCCATTTTGACTCTGCAGCCAGCGAGAAATTGAAGAAGCTGGGCACGCTGAGCAGCCCGTTATGCCTTGATTCAGTTTTGCCTTCCTTGGATGGTATTGATTCTGTAGATCCGTGTATAAAAGAGGAAGAGATTGGAAGTAGAATGGACCCGGAGGAAAATGAGAGATTGGAAGCTGGGTCAATATCCAAGAAGCGAAAGAGAGTCGAGGATTCTGATAGGTTGTCGTATCATCATTGCCGAGGGATGAGGGTCGGAGGACAGTCAACTTTATCTACGGCTACATAGTTTCTGCCTCGCCAGTCGAATAGCTGCAGGGACTATGTCCTGATCCTCGGGTCATGGGTGCCATTTGGTAAGTATATGTAACAGAATGTAAAAGAATGTAACAGAATGTATATGTTCTTATCGTATCTAGTATCTGAAGAATGTAACAGAATCAAGATGAACTCACATAATGTAATACTAAGACATCATCTACTACTATATAAGATATAGTGATAGGTTATCGTATCATCATTGTCGAGGGATGAGGGTCGAAGGACAGTCAACTTTATCTACGACTACATAGTTTCTGCCTCGACAGTCGAATGGATGCAGGGACTATGTCCTGATCCTCGGGTCATGGGTGCCATCTGGTAAGTATATGTAACAGAATGTAAAAGAATGTAACAGAATGTATATGTTCTTATCGTATCTAGTATCTGAAGAATGTAACAGAATCAAGATGAACTCACATAATGTAATACTAAGACATCATCTACTACAAAATACATAATCCAAAATACAAAATACAAAATACAGAAACCAAAATACAAAATACAGAAACCAAAATACAAAATACTGAAACCAAAATACAAAATACTGAAACCAAAATACAAAATACTGAAACCAAAATACAGAAACTAAAATACAAAATACAGAAACCAAAATACAAAATACTGAAACCAAAATACAAAATACAGAAACCAAAATACAGAAACCAAAATACAAAATACAGAAACCAAAATACAAAATATAGAATCCAAAATAGGACCCTCTGTGAGAACGGATGGCTCAGAACACAAACCAACCGGAGAGGATACTCTGAGAGATCCATCTGAGAGGGACGTATACTCTGAGAGATCACCTTTACAAGAATGATATCAGTAGTGGGATTGAGTGCTGGAGGAGATATTATCAGAGTATACGTCCTACTCAGATGGGTCTCTCACCGTTACTATTTTTCCTGACAGATGGTGGATGTGCTCCGTCCACAGATTCTTGCTCCGAGCCAAAACTTTGTCTCGGAGCTCAAGTGGACATCCTTGGTGTAGAGCTCGAGTGAGAGGTTCCTGACAGCATGGTGGTCTCCTTTGTCAAAGTATCCGTGCTCGTCCCACAACTGTAGGAGGAGCCACCTCAGCATTCACTGTTTTCTTCAAACGATATGCCGCTCCTCGGGTCATGGGTGCCATCTGGTAAGTATATGTAACAGAATGTAAAAGAATGTAACAGCTCAAAATACTGTTGGTACTAACCTCAATAGAACAAACACTCTCACAGCTCAAAATACTAACACATGCTCACGCCTTACTCTTGTGATACTCCCTTTCAAACACAAACACACACCTATATGTTCCCTTACACATGTTGCCATGTTACCTTTAAAAATAAGAAACCCTTGTTGTCTATAATAAGACACAATTCACCAAAGAAATCAGTGAGCTAACATGAAGCCTATTCTAATTAAGCAATCCTGCAGTAAACACAAAATAGAACATATGGGGATCATTATAACTCATCAAAAGGAATCAGTTCAATTCAGTTCAAGGAAGAACAGCAAACCAAATTCCTGAGTTTTTATCAAACCAATTTAAATCGAACCCCATGTCCAATATCCTATTCTCAAATCACAAGCCTAATCAGAAATAAAAAAAAAGGAATTAACAGGTACTAACACATGTGTTACAACCAATGATAACTGAACAATAATTAGAAATCAAAAAAATTTGGAATTGAAGTTCAGGGGACAATCAAAACTGATTCATGAGTATCAGTCAACCCATTGAAACCAACTCGAGTCCAAATTCTATTCCCATATCATAAAACTTAATTTAATAAGTAAAGATCAATCTATCATAGGCTAATACACATGTAGGAGTAATATGGGTACTTAAAACATTAGTTAGAATCAGATTAACAGGATTGACATAGGAAAAACTTGAAACGTATCATATATCAGTCATGTAAAGTCAACCCACATATGTTCGAATCCCATATCACAGCAACGACCCATTCTCAATGTAAATATCAACTAACATAGATTAACAACATGTCTAGGAATCAAATCTAGCATTTAAATCACAATTTAAACCATTTCAACTAGGAATAAATCTGTGTCTGTGTGTGTGTGAATGTGTCTGTGTCTGTGTCTGTGTGTGTGTGTGTCCGTGTCCGTGTGTGTATGTGTGTCTGTGTCTGTGTGTGTGTGTGTGTGTGTATGTGTGTGTGTGTGTGGGTCCGTGTGTGTATGTGTGTGTGTCTGTGTCTGTGTCTGTGTGTGTGTGTGTGTCCGTGTCCGTGTGTGTCCGTATGTGTGTGTATGTGTGTCCGTGGGAGAGGAGGAGGAGGAAGGAGATGAGTTAGGTTAGGGTTTACCTGAGAAAGAGGAGGAGGAGCTCGGATTGGGGGAGGAGGAGCTCGAGGAGGAGGATCTCGAGGAGGAGGAGCTCGCCGGAGGGGGAGGAAGTCGCCGGGGGGGAGGGGGTCGCCGGGGGGGAGGGCACTGACAGAGGGGGAGGGAGTCGCCGGGGGGGTGGGGGGAAAATTAAAATTTTCGGGTTTTCGAGTGAGAGTGAGGGGGAAAGAAGTCAGCGGCGTGCCCTAAGTAAAATAACTTAGCGACGTCACGTGTTGACGTCGCTAAACGTCGCAACCATGGCGAGATATACTTATAATATGTCGCTGAACGTCGCTATTCAGCGACGTAGAATACTCCTGTCGCAGAACGTCGCTAGTCAGCGACGTTTTGCAACGTGTTTATAAAGATGTCGCTACTGGCGACGTAATTTCTTGCCGTCGCTAAATTACGTCGCTATTTGATGATATTTTAGTAGTGTCTTGTGGTCACGAATGCTTTTTAATAGGATCTTTCCCGAAATAGGCTCACGCCAACTGTTTCTTCAATCCTTATAAATAGCTGAGTTAAAGAACGTTTTATACATTCTCATTCTCATTCTCATTCTTCTGAAGATAGCTTTTTGCAATATTCATTCTTCAACAAGAGATTAATAATGGTGATACTTTTCGATGTCGTTCATCTGTACGCCCGGTAGCTCTTTGCAAGATTTCACTCTCTAACGAATGACGATCCTTTCTGATGTCGTTCTTCTGTACGCCTGGTCATCAGATATTGGTTCAACCATTCTCAGAGCCGAACCATTTGACCTTAATGGTAAGTTTGATCGTAAACAATTGTCTGCCTTTGAATTATTTTATTGAAAACAGACGCTCATGAGCGTAAATCCTTTACAGATGTAGAATCTTATAGGTAAGATGCACGGGCGTAAAAGCCTTGTTGAATAATATGCTCATGAAACATTGGCGTAAAAGCCTCAGACGTAAAATCCTTGTAGCCTGTTGAAGATAAAACAAGATACGTAAGCATCTGTTTTCAATTGACTAATACGCGTCTGATGATACTTCTGTTTAAAATACTTTTTCTTTGTTGTTTTCTGCAGAAGTTTGGCTGAAGAGCTTTTCCAGAACCGGTATTGGCGACTTTGACGCTGTGAGGAGCATTCTTCTGACATCACCATCAGGGAGCTCATGCGCTTTTGACGCGCAAATCAGACAACTCAGAACTTTCCGTGGGATAGAAGAGTCTTCCTCTGTTGGTAGGAAGAGCCTTTATACACGAAAAGTTGGATGGTGGAGTCAACTCTATCCCGAGAAATCGGGTAGTAGAGTTCCTTTCATGGCAGAACTAGGAATCGTATCCCAATGCTGGATATATTCCTATCTCCTTTGAAAGGTCGCCATTTCTCCACCAGTTGTATTGGCAGCAACACATCTTCGGGCTGCCATACTCTGGGATTCTCCTCTCGTCTGAGAGAGAAGACTAGAGTTTAATTTCTACTGTTTTGGTTGCTACTGAGGCTCAGACAGCAAGGAATTTCCACCAACAACGAATCCGATAAAGAAGATCCAAAGAAGAAATAGATCTCAATTAGGTCATCGTTGTTGTATAGAATGAAAATCCAAGAATGTAATAGATTTCCATTATGAATTATAAGAAAGTCTAAAAAATGTAATAGACTTTTATGATGATATGAGAATAGAAATGATAAGTCTTCTATGCTCAATGATTTGTATCTATCTAGATGTAATATGGACATGATAGATAATGAAATCTTGTTTTCTGTTTTAGAGTATACAATACTATCAGAGATAATATGGACATGACAGTATGTAAGAACTCAAAAGAAAATTAGATTAATATCTATGCCGAGGTCAAAATGGAAATGATAGATAAGGAAAGTAAGTAGGTTTAATATTTATCCAGAGGTCATAAAAACATGATAAATAACGAATCCCACTTTTTAATCAATTGATAAAATAGAAGATTTAAAATCCCTCTCTAAGGAGACAAGAAATCAGCTTAACCAAACCTTGGTAGCTGGGGAATAAGGAGACAGATGTCATAAAATATCGATGAAAGAATGAATGAACCAACATATCTTTCGGGAAAAGAAAAAGGTCAATTCAATTCCATAATTAAATGGATGAATCTTATATAATGAACGGACAGGACTTTTCGAAAATGAAAAGTTATTTTCAATTTCAAAGACTGGTTCATTAATAGATCTCTCCTATAAATAGGCGAGAACTTTTTGTAACGTTTCATTCTTATTTCCACTCCTCTATTGGAAATGTCTTCCAAGGATATGCAGCAAAAGAATGAAGTCTCCATAAAGGTTGAGGACGTCATCGAGACACACTCCGTTGAGCCAATTGTGTCAGGCCCAACCGAAGTAGGTGAAAGCTCTTCTACGCCCAAGCCACCACAAGACATCCTTGCTTTCTTAGTAGAGCCAGAGAAAACTCCTGAAGAAGAGGCGCTGAGGATGGCTGCCTGCAGATTTTTTATGAACTCAGGCAACGATGCCTTCGAAGCACTGGCTGACTATGTATTCAATAAGGAAGGCAGTGGTCCTTGTCCTTCATCCTTTATTCAGAACAAAAATAATAAAAGGAATTTTATTTTCATTCTTTTTTTTATACATAGTACTTTTTAAGAAATTTGCCATTGATTGGCATCATGAGTAGATCTTCGTTAGGCTTTGATAACCGATAGGCGCCATTAGAAAACACGGTCTCAATTACATAAGGGCCCTCCCATTTTGCTTGGAATTTCCCTTTGCTTTTGTGAGTCATCACCATCGGTCTTCGAACGGCTAATACCAACTCGCCAATCTTGAATACCCTCTCTTTAACTTTATGATTGAAAGTTCGAGATATACGGGCTTGATATAGCTCAATGTGTTGTTGTGCTTGAAGATGCTTCTCGTCCAATCCTTCAAGTTCTTGGAGTCGTAAGCGATCATTGTTCTCTATAGTTAGCTCATTAGCAATAGCCATTCGTAGAGATGGAATCTGGATTTCCAAGGGAAGAAAAGCCTCACATCCATAAACCAATAAAAATGGTGTAAAACCAGTAGAAGTCCGG
Organism: Iris pallida; assembly: GCA_029216955.1. Classification (NCBI taxonomy): domain Eukaryota; kingdom Viridiplantae; phylum Streptophyta; class Magnoliopsida; order Asparagales; family Iridaceae; genus Iris; species Iris pallida. The sequence continues at coordinate 16,085,492 of JANAVB010032618.1, read as the reverse complement.
ACTGTTGTTCGATAAGCCCATAAATATTCTCCAAGTTTCTCATTCCAGTCACGTTTGTTAGAAGAGACAAACTTTTTGAGAAGTTTAATGATCGTCTTGTTAAAAGCTTCAGCTAAACCATTAGCAGCTGGATTATAAGTCGTAGAAGCCAAATTTTGAATTCGATTCTTATCACAGAACCGATAAAATGTCTGACTGGCAAATTGTGGACCATTGTCATGAATTATTCGTCGAGGAATCCCGAAGCGATAAATGACATGATGTTTGATGAAACTGATCACATTAGATGTTTTTACTTCGGCAAGGGGAACTGCTTCTGCCCACTTAGAAAAGTAATCGGTTATAGCTAATATGAACCGATGACCTTTAACAGAATGGGGGTTAATAGGACCAATGACATCCATACCCCAAGCTTCGAAGGGCCAAGAGGCTGCTATAGGATATAGAAATTCAGATGGTTGATGAATAAAGTCAGCATGAATCTGACATACTTTACACTTTCTGGCATAGTCTACAGCATCTGCTATCATAGAAGGCCAATAATACCCCATATTCTGGATGATCTTGATAGATTGTTGACTATATTTGTCAATTCGAATTCTTCCTTTATCTTTATCTTTTAGATCATCTGTTTGAGCAACAGGAATATTTTTAGCCAGAACAAACACGATTTGGCGCTTGTTTTTCTTATCAGACGGAACCACGAAATAAGATTCTTCGTGACGTCTATAAGTTACACAAGCTTGTGATGGAGCAACTACAGGAAGAAGATAGGGAGAAGATGTTAAGAACTTTTGAGTATAAGGTCCAACATCGACATGAGGAGGAAAGAAATTTTCCTTATGATCAATGTATAATGTTTTTTCTGGTTCTATGTCGTCTTTATATTGATGACTTTGATTATCAGAAGATAAAGTCATTCTTTCAATAAACTTGACAGCCATATACTCGAAAAGGAAATCTTCATTGATATCAAAAAGTACAGAATGATTAATATTTACATCATTTACAATCTGATTGCTACGCTTCGGATTAATCATTAATGGATCATTATCCGTTTTCTGCTTAGATTTGCCAAGATTGACAATCAATGGCGGTCTTGGATCATTCGTACAAGAAGCACGCCCTTTGACCTTGATCATAAAAGGTTGAACTTGGCTCTTAGCAGAAACATTTACTGATTCCTCAGATGAAGCTTGAGTTCTTCCTTTAACCTTGATTATCAAAGGTTGATCATCGACAGGTTAGGATTGGATTCGTCCCTTGACTATGATCTTCAAAGGTTGCTCTTCTGGCGGATCTTCATTAATAGACTGATCCTCAGTAGATGATTGATCTTCAGCTATGTCTGATATCTCTTTCACATGCTCTTGTTTATAAAGCCTTGAATCAGAAAAATAGGCTTCGACACCCTTGAAAGGATTGATATCAGCAAACTCAGTCTTCACAACTCCTTGGGAATCCACATACTTGAAGCATTGGTGGAGAGTTGAAGGCACGATGTTATGCTCATGTAACCATGGTCTCCCCAGAAGGATATTATAGGATACGTCTGAGTTGATAACATAGAAAGTTACCATAGTTCGAATATCACCAATCTGAATCTGCAGACGAATCTTCCCCAGTGGTTTACTCTTGCCAGAGTTAAAACCAACTATCGTAGTACTAGTGTAAGTCAGATCACTAGTAGGAATTCTCAGGGGTCTTAGCATACTCTGAAGAATTATGCTAATTGAGGACCCAGGATCAATGTAAATCCTGTCAATTTCAGTGGATCCAATATATCCAGTGTAGCACAGAGGCATGTCATGTTTGTTATGCTTCAACAACATATCTTCTTGTGTAAAGGTGATATTAGGAATTGCTTCCATCACACTATGACATTGCGGACATAACACTGGAGTATTATCAGGACTCTTGAGTTGAGCCAAGCATGAATCTGCTTGAAGTAAAGCTTCACTCAAAGTCTCTCTGCTTTCTCTAGAAAGACGAAGCAGCTCAAATATAGATAATCTAGCCGGAGTATTGGCTAACTGAGCTAGAATATCAAATTTGTAGGATTTCATCACCACTCCCTGACTGGAAGCAGACTTCAATGGAACGTCAAAGCGTACTGCTTTCTGTTTCCCCTTTTCAACCACAGATGGTTTAGCAGAAACAGGAGAAGGTTGAGCTGGTAGTGTTTCCACTACGTCTTCTACTTCTTTGAAAGATCCCTCATAATCTTTGTGGTACTCTTTCCCAGATCTTGTACCAACAAAAGTTTCTTCTTCGGACTCAGGAGAAGGAAGTACCAGATTATAGGATTTAGTCTTCCCTCCCTTAGCCTTCTTCTTGTAAGGATTATTATGAGGAACTTCAGAACCCAACCCAACAGTGGAGTTTTGATTTTGAATCTGTAAAGGAAGTCGTATTCCTTTATCATAATTCAAACCTTCTCCCTTTTGAAAGTCATAACCCATCTTCTTCATGAGAAGGAAAGATTGCTGACTATACAAGTGAGTAGGCAGTAGACTTTTGATAGATGGTTCAACAGAAGAGGAAGAAGCAGGACCTTCTGTAACCACAGGAGAAGGATTTGGGATACGAGGAAAAATCCCTGTCGGAGCTTTTTCATAAGCAGCGAAGACTTGTTGTGCCCTGTATAAGGGAACACTATTCATGGCTAGCCACTGCTGATGAGTAAGCTTAAGCTTAGTAGGAGGAGCTAGACTTGGGGGACATATGTTCAATCCTCTCAGTCTATTTTCCAAAGGAAGGCCATCCCATAGATGATCCAAATCATCAGGATCTGAGATAACATGAGAAATCATGTTGCAGGTTTTGACTTTCTTACCTTTCTTGGATTTAGAAGTTTTACCTTCATTTTCCAATTCAGGTACTAAGTCAGGATATACCCACATAATTTTACCATTCTTTAAGGTGAGAGGCAGCAATCCTTCATTTTCTTCTCTAGGAGGCGGGATATTCACAATTTTCATCGTCGCCTTCGGAATTGGGATAATTCCATCTGGGACTTGCTGTGGAGGAAAATCTCTAAATTGAAGAGAAACCATATTGGTTGTAACCGTATGGTCATCATTGGTTAAAGCGATAGCACCACCATTTATCAGCTCTTGGATTTTCTTCTTCAAGACATAGCAAGCACTGGTAGGATGATTAATGTATCTATGATAGATACAATATTTGGGATTGTCAGTCAGATTCACCTCATTAGGCCTCTTTGGCTCCGGAATCTGGAGTTTGCCACTCTTCACCAAACATTGGAATATCCCTGGGATATCACTTTCGTCAAAAGAGTATTCTTCCTTTGGCCTGGAAGATTCCTGATTATTCAGCGTCGTTTTATTCTTGGAAAGATTGACCATGAGGGTATCTTTTCCTTTCACATTACGATTACCAGAATTATTACCAGGATTACTTTTCTTTTCTCTATCTTCTGAGGCGAAAATCATCCCATGTTCACGAGCCAACCTACCATTGGTCTCGGCAGAAACTGCTGCTATGATAAACGAAGCCCAATCTGTAAATTAGGAACCCGTAAAAACATCAATGGATGGTCGCAGATTCATCTTGCATGTATCAATTAGCACTGAATCTGGTATACCAGGAGGCATCTTTAGAGTAGCCTGTCGGAAACGTTTAATGAACATCCGAGTATCTTCCTTCTCCTTTTGTTTGATTTCTATTAAGGAGGACATGTTTATTTTTATTCTTCCTTCATAGAAGCGGGAGAGAAACATTGCTTTAAATTCATCAAAAGACGAAATGCAATTATCGGGTAAACTACGATACCAATCGTAAGCTGAACCCGTCAAGCATCCAATGAACACTCGAGTGAGAAGAGCATCATTTTTCTGCAGATGTACAGTCATAATATCAAAATAATTGATATACTGACTAGGAGAAGCCCTTCCATCAAATAATACCATAGATTATGGCTTGAATTTTGGTGGAAAGGGTACATAATTCCAATGAGGAGGATAAGGTTACTTAATCCCTAACCTCTGGAGCTGATCCTTGTGCTTCAAAACTTCAAACTGTGCTTTGAGCTCACGCACTGCTTGAATGGCTTCACTGGTTTGCGAAAGCACGTTTGATTGAATGGTTGTTGGATGTACCATGATCCCCACCGGAGATGGTACATCTTCTGGCATAATAGGATTTGGAGATGGAGAATTTTGATTAACAGCAGGCTCTTGAATATTCAAAGGTATATCAGCCCCTTGACTATCTTGAGTTGGTGCTGCTACTGGTACCGGTGTTATTACTGTCGGCTGAGCAGTTTGCTGATTTAATATTATCTGATGCATGTTTTGCACCATGTTAAGCATGTCTTTCAGTGATTGCTCAACGGCAGTGAGACGTTATTCTGTATTAGCAGATGACGTCTCTGGTTCATCTCCAATAGCGTAGGATTCAACCTCTCTTGAAGATATAGAAGGATTAGTATAGAATATGAATCGACACTATCAGTTTCAGACTCAAAAGATTGAGTACCCCCAGCTTCTGAATCAGAAGTCTGTAATTGTCTTTGTCTTCTTGATCGAGTGTTCTGATATACTCCCTCAAAGGAATCAAGAAGTCTATTGAACCGTTGTTGACCTGGAGTTTGGGACATATTCCGTCTTGGGCGTCGTCCTCTGTTAGTATGAGATGCCATATTGACTGACACATATGACGGCTCATGTTCTTGATCTTCATCTTGTTGTTGAGGCATATTAAAACTCAATCGATCAAAAACTGACCGTTTTGAAGCTGAACAACAACAGTTGATTACAACCTGGTGATACTCACAATGATGTTTTTCTTGGGAGAATGTCACCGGAGATTGTCTGTTCTTACGCTTTTGCATTAGCAATTCACGTAAATCAGAAGGAGTAGAGGGAGTAGTCTTCTTTATTACATTCGGGGTAGAAAATGTTTAGTCCCTTGTGTATAAAGAAGATTACTGGCTGCATTCGCAGAACGAAACTGTACATTTTTATGCGTTTGGAGTTGTGTGCATAAATCTTGAGATTTTTGAGCACGAAGGACTCCAATTTCATTGCGTGTAATTTGTAGGTTTGGTACTTTGCGTAGAGCAGTATAAGAAGGTTGTTGGTGTAGAACTAAAGCTTTACCAACAACATTTTTACGTTGTACGCGCTTAGGTACATTAACATTAGATGTATAAACATCGTTGCGAATTTTATCCACACTGTCACAGACAGGAGACTTACCTTTACGCGTAGAGCATAAAAATTGATTATCTACCACGTCACAGACGGGAGATTTTCCTTTACGCGAAGAGCGTAACTTATGTGTGTCTACCACGTCACGGACGGGAGACTTTTTCCTACACTCAGAAGCATTAACATTAGAGTCTGTCGTATTACAAATGGGAGACTTATGCTTATGCATCGAGCGTAAAACTTGGTTTTTACCCACTGGGCGTAAAACTTGGTTCTTACGCAGTGAGCGTGGAACCTGATTATCTACACCGTCACAGACGGGAGATAAATTGTCACACTTAGGGTGCAACACCGAAGTAAGGACTGCCTCGTTACTAACGGGAGCCCCTACGATAGGAGTGGGAAGAATTCCCTTGCCATCAGAAACAACAGAGAGATCAGAAGCTACTTTGGATTTAGGAATCAAAACTTTTCGTGCTTTGTGAGATTTTTGAACATTGGAGCAGCGAGAACCACCCCCACTTTGGAGCATATCTTCATAAGCAGTCTGGTCGAAGTGTACAACCAGAGTCTTCTTTGTCGATCCAATCGACACATCATCGTATTGAGCAATTGCCTCCTCGTCAGAGGAGAAGGTCGTCCCCAGCAGAGTCGCCATTTTGTTTCACTTAACAAAATGCCAGAAAAATTGGCTTTTGAAAATAAAACGAGAAAAAGTACAAGAAGTACAAATTTGATTCTGGAAAAGTATTGCTATGGAAGTCTGATCTGTAAATGATCACTTGTTCCTTGGACCATACGGATGATAAAGATTACTGCTTGAAGATGAACAATTGGAAGAACTAAGTCACCAGAAAGGTATCGACGCACTTGGGCACTGATGGCGAGGCCGAATGCTTTTTCTGCTTTGCTTCACTCTATCTGAAAGAAATTGAAGAAGATGCTCTGGAGAATCAAAGTCTCTGAGTTCTAATCTCTCTGTTTTCTCTCCTCTTCTCTGTTGTTTGAGAAAAATAAGTCTATTTAAGACTTGGGCTCTTGCTCGTAAAACTCAGCAAAATTTCGTCTTTACGCTAACAACTGCCACCCACGACCAAAGTCATCCTTTGTATACGTTACGTGTCCCATCATTTCATTAAGAAGGATGCACGTACACACGTTCTTCGGGATGTGTGGCATGAAAGCCATGTGGCAAA